>NQII01001511.1:80280-180702 GCA_002778355.1 Clitarchus hookeri
GGGGGGGGGGGGGATATTGAGTACTTATTGACTTTAATATACACAAGAACTAATTTTTTTTATGTAGTAAGCATTTTTAATTCTTATTATATTTATTTTTTAGTACATCAGGAGTTTGCATGTATGAATGATTGTTATATTTAAATAATAATATATATAGGCCTAAAAATTTAGCAAATTTAATTGAGGACAAATTAAACTAGACAACTATGTATACATTTGAGTTTCTGCTTCTATTGGACCACAAATTGTTACACACACACACATGTGCGCGTACACACACAGACGACTTTTGACCAATAACGAACTGGCAAGGAAAATGAGGACCAAATTCCGTACTGCCTAGTCTTGGGTTCAACGGGAACAAATGCCACCGAAGATTAAGTACACAAAGGCTTGTTGCCAGGTCAGTCCATGAAATTTTTCAATTTCTAATATATGCTAGTTTAGTTTATATATTGTGCTAGAAGTCCAATGTCGAGACTAGAAACAAACACATCCTATTGTTTGATGCTTGTCAAGAACAGGTGCTTCTTAAGGCTTCATGTTTTGCTGTATTCCTTCCACGTGTGACAGCACATACCCAGATTTTTAAACACTGGAGTAGCAGGAAATGCTTGCATTTTTGCATGTTGTGTTGAGGTGATAAGACATTATGTCAAAAATTCTGCCACTGCACTGATTGAAAGTGTTACAGTGCCTTTACCTGAGCAGTTCACTTACAATATACTGTTGTTAAGCAAAATACTTTTCAACTTAATTTTTGCAAGTTCCATCATGTTGTATTTGATCTTAAACATTAGGTCTTGACATAGTACATATGTATGCTATGCAAAATGTTTGTATTTCCAAATTCTTTTTATTTTATTTCAACAACATTTATTTGATATTGATAGGGACATAATGTTATGGTTTTATTTTTAGCTCAATTTTGTTTTAAAACTATAAGTTTGGTGTCAAATGTTTTTATTTTTGTAAACACACTACAGTCAGTATATTGTTACCAAAAATGCATATTTAAACATGTATTCACGTCAAATTTGTAATACNTGTAAACACACTACAGTCAGTATATTGTTACCAAAAATGCATATTTAAACATGTATTCACGTCAAATTTGTAATATATAACATTTAAAGACCTAAATACAAAAAGAAACCGAAAAAAATTTTACTTTTTAACCAAGTAAAGTTATTAAGAGGGACCAATCTGCTTAGTGCTTATAGCCCAGGTGCAAATTTAAGTAAACTTACTAAGCAGGAAAACTTTTTAAGATGGTTTTACTGTAATTAGGAATAAGCACTTTATTAAATGTAAAATAATAAAGAGACATACAGTAGAACTCCTAACAGCCAAACTAATTGGGGCTGTATGTATAAGTGCAATAACAATTGCTTAGGGTCTACTGTATAATTTGTCTATTTTTAAATTTATAATGTATATACGTACTTATTGTATTTTAATTATATTATGCTAAATTATAACGTAAAATTTTATTTTTAAGAAGGAATTATGGGTTTTTTTTTCTTGTATTTATAATATTATTAATTTTACAGTCAATTTTCTTGAGATTATGTTTAGATTATCTGAAATTTTGGATTTTTGGGGTTTAGATTTCTGGGGTTCTACTGTATTCTCATTTTAGATATTAGACTACCTATTTCCTGGTACAAATTTTGAAATTTCTAGACAATGTGTATTCCCTTTGGTCAGTATCTTACACACATTATTTGAATATAATTTTTTAGAAGAAATATTTACAGTTTTTCTGATCAAATATAAAATTATTGTTTTATTTTGTGTTGTAACTTAAATTTCGGTATTATGTGGTGTATTAACATGCATTTCAGTGTTAATTCTGTTTTATGAGTATACAAATATTTTATAAACAATACGTCTGATAGATTGGAGTCTTTAAAAAAAACACTTGCCATATTTTACTAACATCTTAGTAGCTAAACAGCTTCATAGCAGGGATTAGTATGTTATCAGATTCGCTTTACAAGGCTAAGTGTCGTACATTTACAGAAACACAAGCTTTTCTTATATCATAGAGCATACAGATAACATTTTAATGGCAGCACTGTGTTACCACATAATTGAGTAAAAAATTATGTAGCAACTAAAAACTGTTTATAAATCAGCATAGATACTGTTATTATTGTGTTATGAATTCATTATATGCTTTGGATTTATTTGTATTCATTAACACATCTTAAGCTGTAGCTGTTTCAAGATGATCTTGCACATTTTATAAAATTTGAGTGGTGCATTAGTTGTTGCATTGGTGTTCATATATTCCATATTCATGTTCCAGATAAAATACCAATCAAAAATGGACAGGATCAGACTTTTAAAAGGGAAGCTGTTATTGTGAGCTATTTGGAGCCNATTGTGTTATGAATTCATTATATGCTTTGGATTTATTTGTATTCATTAACACATCTTAAGCTGTAGCTGTTTCAATATGATCTTGCACATTTTATCAAATTTGAGTGGTGCATTAGTTGTTGCATTGGTGTTCATATATTCCATATTCATGTTTCAGATAAAATACCAATCAAAAATGGACAGGATCAGACTTTTAAAAGGGAAGCTGTTATTGTGAGCTATTTGGAGCCGCAAGAAGATAGTGTGGAAAAGAAAAAACCAAAAGGAAAAGCCAAGTTCATAGGACAATCTAAAGTTGAAAAAGTAAGTCTGTTGGTTTTGGTACTGTAGGTTTTACTACATATGTCTGGTGGGTGTGGTGGTATGCCCAGGAGAAGAATAGCCCATATTTTACTGGTGAGCACCTTTAGCATCACCTGCCATGAGATAATTTTTGTAGGGAGGAAAAGGCTAGGAAGAACATCAAGGCTGGTAGAGCAGATACAAGAGTACGCAGTAGGAAGACCAGTGTCAGATTTACTTGCCTATTTTCATTCTGTGATGGCCTCCTCCAAAAAAGAGGCCTCAACCTCATTTGATTAAGGGTGAAATCACAAATATGGTAGAATGTACTCAGTAGTTGGTATTTTTGGGTGAGTGAAATACTGAGCTCATACGGCCTAATTATATTTTAGGACCTCCTATGGAAAATTTTGTATGGAGGACTTTCATATGCACATCGCTTTCCCTTTTTTCACCCTACCCCTTCTCACCTCTCCTCCCTCTTCTTCCCCCTTCTCCCCCCTCCAACTACTTCCCCCCTTTAAATATNTCACCACTCTTCACTCTCTATCTCCCCCATTCCTCTCTCTTTCTACCCCTTTACCCTCTCTTCCCCTCCTTTCCCAACTTCCTTTTTCTCTCCCTCTCTTATTTTCTCTTTCTCCCTCCTTTGTTTTTTTCCCTCCTTTTTTTTCTTCCTCTCCTTTTCTCTTTACCCTTCTCTGTTTCCTCTCCCCCCTTCTCTGTTTCCTCTCTCCCCTTCTCTTTTCCCCTCTCCTTCTCTTTCTTCTCCCCATTTCCCCCTTTTTCTCCCTCTCTCCCCATATTTTTTCCCTTACCATATTTTCTCCCCTTCTCCCCCATTTTTTGTCCCCCTTCACCCCTTCTTTTTTCTCTCCCCTATCCCTCTTTTTCCCCACTCCCCCTATTTTATCCCTCCTACCTCTCTTGTTCCCCCTTCCCTTTCCCACTCTTTCTCCTCCCTCTTCCTCTTTCCTCTCTTTCTCTTCCCCACCCCCTTCATTCTCTTCCCCACCTGCTTCATCCTCTTCACCACCCCCTTCAACCTCTTCCCCACTCTGTCTCATTCTCTTCCCCACCCTGTCTCATTCTCTTTCCCACCCTGTCTCATTCTATTCCCTACCTGCACGTGCGCGCACACACTCACATTCATTGAACATATAACTCAATGTTCGGAAATTTTTGGGCATAATTTTAAGGATGGTAGGGCATAGCTAGACAAGCATTTTGTTATAAGGAACATATGTCCAGAAACGCCCCCCAACTGAGCTACAAACTTCAAACAATGCACATTCTGTTTAAATGTGGTGTGGAACAGGATGGAGCGAAGCTGACCTGCAGGTGGACAGTAAACGACAGTCCCCAATTTTCATAAGTGATGAAGTGAATAGTGTGTGCAAGTGAGGTAATGGCGCTGTACACATTTTCCAAATTGGCACACACTGTGTATATTTACGAGGAGGCTCACGGAGTTGCAGTTGAGGCGTAGTGAATTTACGCTGAGCGTTCTCCCGACAGGACAGTGTCTACCAAAACATCATAATGCTGGAGTGGGGAGACATGTTAGAACACCCAGTTTTAAGGAAGAAGTTCTCGAACAGGTGGCAGCACAACCCAACACAAGCACCCTTGCAATTGCGCATAAAGTGCAAGCGCTAAGCCAGGTGGATTTTACGTGTCATGTTCAATTTTGTGAGTGATTTTTAGCGTAAATTGATGACAATCCATGCTTTGGTAAGATCCAATTGAGGTGTGATGAGGCTATGTTAACAAGAGATGGAATGGTTAATACCAAAAGCAGTCATGTGTAGAGTAATCACAATCCACATGAAACACATATCGGGTTATATCAACACAAATTCGCAGTAAACGTTTGGGCTAGACTTGTCAATAATTACCTAATTGGGCCGTACATTTTCCTACCTTGCCTGAATGACATTTACCTGCGATTTCTGGGAGATGTGCTGTCCGTTGATGTAATATGTGCAAATGGCAGTGTAGCAACAGATGTGATTCTCACATGATGTCACCTTCACCCACTTCACACATGCTGTACAGAAGCACTTGAATGACACCTTCCCTGGACAATGGGTGGGGTGAAGAGGTCAGGTAATTTGGCACCCAGGCCTTGTGACATAACACCCTTAGGCTTTTTCTTGTGGGGTCATTTCAAAAGTATTGTTTACCAAACACCTGACGAGTGTGAGGAGGACTTGAATGTGAGAATTGTTGCAGCCTTCCTTGTAATTCAGCAAACATATTGTATTTTTGACAGTGTGTATAACAACATAGTTGGCTACTTTAATGCCTGTTTGCAAGTAGGAGGATGTCACTTTGAACAGCCATGCTTCACATCTCTTTTTTTATTTATGCACTGCCATCAGGTATTTGCAGTTATGCGTAGGGATTGGGGACTGTCATCTGGTGTCCACCTCCAGGCCAGCCTCACTCTGGCTCGCACATGATTGGCCCAGGTAGCATGCCAAATTCAAATGGTGCATGTATCATTTGACGCCTGTAGCTCATGGGGGGCATTCTGNTCATTTGACGCCTGTAGCTCATGGGGGGCATTCTGGGCATGTGTTCCTTATATCAAAATGTTAATCTCGGCCTGCCCTACCACCCCTTAAAATTACGTCCAACAATATCTGAACACCCAATATGAGTGTGTATACATGTGTACACAAACACAATGCATATATCTATTAACACTTGCATACATACTTCCATTCCTTTCTAATAAAAGAGGAAATTAAATTTCATTTTATAAATGTGTACANGGGCATGTGTTCCTTATATCAAAATGTTAATCTCGGCCTGCCCTACCACCCCTTAAAATTACGTCCAACAATATCGGAACACCCAATATGAGTGTGTATACATGTGTACACAAACACAATGCATATATGTATTAACACTTGCATACATACTTCCATTCCTTTCTAATAAAAGAGGAAATTAAATTTCATTTTATAAATGTGTACANTATTAACACTTGCATACATACTTCCATTCCTTTCTAATAAAAGAGGAAATTAAATTTCATTTTATAAATGTGTACATAAACTTAGTTACTGTTTGCCATAATTTTAGCTTGAAATGTTTATTTATCAGTGAATAAGTGGAGAAAAATTAAGACAATTCATCAAAAATGCTAATGCAAAAATACATATAAAGAGTCATTACTGATGGAAGAGGAAGTAAATGCCAAGTCTATGCCCAGTTTTTAATTAGGTATGAGAAGTATTTGTACACTTGAAAGAGTATTAAAATGCTGTTTACAATTGAGTATGTATGTACTAAGTATTTTGCATTTGAAAGATAGTTAATGTATCCTCGTTTGTAATAAAAAGTATGGCTTGGTAGGAAATGGCAATTGCAATGATTGAATCAATGAAGCGGAAAGGTAGCTCTACGGAATGTTTGGAATGCCGAATCTGCAATCCTCCAAGGGTTTTTACTGCTCCAACAACGCTGATCAGTCACTACAGAAGCCATGCTGGTAAGCATTACTCCACTTTTTTCAAATGTTTTACAGATTAGTACATGTATAAAAACTTTGTACGTGGGAAAATATTTCTGTTCTTGTCTCTGTTTTGTGCATGGGCTTGTGATTTCAGATCTTCAAGTTACATATTTGGCGTCTTGGAACATAATTGTGTAGCACAACATATCACATGTAGGACTATGGGAGATTTCATTTTTTTATCTTTAGAGTTTTNTTGGAACATAATTGTGTAGCACAACATATCACATGTAGGACTATGGGAGATTTCATTTTTTTATCTTTAGAGTTTTAAAAATTTTCATAATCTTTTATGTGCAATTTTATGTTTATTTTATTACCTCAAATTGTGATTTTTGTGTAAACACATTTGTACACAAAATTTATGTACAAAAATGTTTACCTAATTTATGCTACTTTAATTAGAACTATTTTAGACTAGGGTGGTGTAAAATATTTAAGGCAACGTTAATCAATCTGTGCGAGGAAAATTGAGAATGGATATGTTCATAAAGTTTGTTAGTTTTATTAGTACTGATTTTGTCATGCATAGTACAATATTAGTTTCTGTAATTCTGTAACTATTTTCCTGTTGCTGTGAAAATTTTATTGAACGTACAGTACTTTGATGTAGTTTGTAGCATATGTAGTTAAATACAAAGTGTAGAAATACAGACATGTGCCTAATTCATAAATAAAACAGTAATACTTCTTTGCTCTTTTGACTGCAGAGTGCTATCATGAGACATTATCAGGTATGCATTGTCAGGTTATACATAACTTTTTATTTAATTCCTTTGCATGGTGTGTGTTTTGTTTTATTCCTTAAATTGTTCTCAGTTTGTAGTGAAATGTTGTTCTAAGTTTGTAGTGAAATGACAGCATGTTCACTAACAATAGAAAATATGTTTCTCTCTCACCTCTTTTCCATACTTGCAGCTGCCTTCTTATGTATTTAACTCTTATTTTCTCTGTTCGCTGTTCACACATTTGCAGTAACAATTTTTTAGTTTTTAAACTTTCCAACATTTTGCTGTATTTTTCCATGCTTCCCATAAAGTATAAGAAAATACTGATGAGTTGTTTATAAAAGTTGCTTCGTACTACCTGGTGATTGGTGATCATGTGTGTGTCCGAAGTGTCACTGCCAATGAGATAGTTGTACATTGTACTACCTGCATGGTTTACTAGGAATTCGATGCACCTAATAAGAAATACTGTTGCTGAAGTTACTGCATCCCTAGCTACAGTGCTTGTCGACTTCTTGACAGAAATAACATTGTAAAATTTTCAGTGCAGTGGTGTATTCAAAATACATTAAAGAATGGGGCACTATCATTTTTGTATAATTTTTTTTTACACTAGCCCAGTTATAAGTGTTTAATCCCATAGTGACAACTGTGTCTGTTTTTGTATTTTAAAATAAATGTCAAGAAGTTTGAGAGAAAAATTAATATTTAACATTATCTATTGGAAGGTTAGCAAATTGTAAGCAAAATAGTTCATCTTTGCCAAGATTGAACTGGGTTTGAATTGTCACAATTTTCAAAGTTTTAGGGTAGTACATGCCCCCTGTGCCCTTCCATTAAATATGCCACTGTTTCAGTGATTGTCACAGCAGTGCAATCACCTGTGCCACTGGCTATAGAATGCTTGTGATTTTTTTTTCCTCCAAAGTTAAAAGGGCACGCATGGACTATGGGTAGTTTTCACTGCTCTGGCAGAGGTAGGACATTTCATTGAAGTGAGATAACAGCCACTGCTCTCTGTTGTCATTTTGAAGTAATGAAAATTTAATCATTACCAAAATGCTACTACTTTAGTAATGGACAATTTAATCACCTTAAATATACATGTGCCGTGTTTAACTGGGAGTTTGACAGTATAAAGGGGGTGTCCATTTCATACATGAGGGGCCAGGGTGGGGGAGATTCTTATTACTATGAATTTTCTCCTCCACAATTCCAACTATTATCTTCCCAGAAAATAGACAGGGAAAAATCAGTTAAGGCAACATGATGATACATGACGCGTACTGACATATTAAATAAATACGACTTCGCCTCATCTTCACGTGTCATCGGCATCACCCCAGGCGGGGTTTGAATCCTGGACGACTTGCTACCAGAGCCAACCAGCACGCCCCCTAGGCAAGGAGCGCCCGCAGACATGACAGTAAAAAAAACCGTCTTCACCTNGTATGACTTGACGCGTGATGCATCCTGACATATTTAAAATAAGACTTCGCCTCATCTTCACGTGTTATCACGCCACCCCAGGCAGGGTTTGAACCCTGGATGACTTGCTACCAGACAACAAACACCACGCCCCTAGGCAAGGGGCACCCACGGACACAGCAGTCTTAACCTTTATTTCATGCCACCTCCCGCATTTGATAGAAGCCAGCCAAGCAGCCCAGTGCTGTCCCTAAGCTCACGGGAGCAATGCAATCCGCATATGAGGAAAACTTCACTTCTAGTCTCCCCCGAGAGATAGCAACTTTCGCCGTTAAGGGAGGAGCTCCAGCCCGAAGATACCCGACCGGCCGAAGGGAGCAGAAGGGTCCACAGTCGGCCTTCCATACAGGCGAGCGCACAGCCTCCGAAAAGCCAGTTGATACTCAGCAGCTCGCTCCACCACGTCATGTGCTGGAGCTCTCTGCCTATACAGCCTTCCTCACGAAGGACCACCGCTACCTTCAAGACATCTTCCAGACCTTTGCCCAGCGACCCCTGAAGAAATCTTCAGCCCCCCCTTTTACACTCACTACCACTCTGGTAGTGGTAGTGACACCCGAGTCCCTTCTGGACAACAGCATTGAGTTAGTTAGGGTCAGTTAGTATTATAGCTACCTAGCCACATCTGCTCTTGTCTAGTTTAGACACAGGTCCCCTTAACTTGGTATTACTGTAGTTTACTTTCATTACATTTCATTTGATAGTTAGGAGTAAGTACGGGCCACCATGTCTTTTCCTCCTGGAATAAACACGTGATCTCACCTAACCTCAGAGTACTTATTTCTAGGGTGACTGTGACTTCATTCCCAAGTAGACGTCGACCTACTTAGGAAAAGCAGGAGACCACGTCATTGAAACCGTCTTTGCCAAACCTATAGTAGGATTCCGGGCGCACATACGTCTCAAAACACACAGATTAGTTGGCCACCCAAACTGTGGACCAGGTATGCCAAGGTAAATGGTGCACACGTACAGTAGGGCCACAGTCACTAGATACTCACTCCACAAGGTGGCTAGTCATCCAGCCCAACCGATTCACTCCATCCACCACGTTATTTTCACCGGTTGGATTGATAAAACTGGTTCTGATGGTCGACACCTTCTGGACCACACCCACGACACGACTAGACATCTCGATCTGCTCAGTGCTCCATTCACCGCGTTGTTATTTTCGCCAGTTGGAGTATAGGACTGAGTTTGAGTGGCCAAGACATGACTGGCTGCACACTTAGCTAGAGAATTTCGTTATCTACTCTTCCTTAGTATGGTAGACCTTAGTTCCTTCCTCTATGCCCGTCACCCATAGGAGTGGTGCAAAGTGGAGAGCTAAGAGGGCAGCTATGCCTCTGAGCCTAGCCGATTGGACTGCAACCCAGTGCCAACTGCTCTCTGCAGTTAATCCTCATAGGAACGAGTTCAAGACGCCCGCCAACTGGAGAGACCTCACCTCCCAGTCCCCTGTCACTGCGCTCCCTCTTTCAGCCACCCCACAAGACCGCCGGCAATCAGCATCCAATCATCGAGAGACTTCACCAAGGACTTCCAATACCACTGGGAATAGCCATCCCGTGGTTCTAACCCACCAGTTCAAGCAACCCTCCACGGCCACGACCAAGCACCACCAGCCGCAGCATCACCTTCGTCCTGGGACAGGTCCCAAATTCTAGCCAGCAGCAGCGGCTGAGTCAGGAGCTACCCCGGGCCATAGCCCCTGCAGGTAAACCAGTGTCTGTATCCACACCAGTCGTGCGGAGAACTGCTAAGCCCACACCTGACTTTGTTCCGTGCCGTCAAGTCATACGTCCCAGCTTATGCACCGGCTGGGGACCAGTCAATCCAGTTAGATAGCCAGAGTCTCTGACCGGCTCAATAAAACCTTGCCCGACCGTCAGTCAACCAACGTCACGCGCCAATGACATTGCATGCATCTTGCATTCTAATTTAGAAACATATGGTATACTAGCACACTTCTAAATAAAAATTTGTATCACCTCCTGTAAAGTATGTATTCATGTGGGTAATAGTGACAATACTTGGTAAATGGCTGATCGTGTTGCCATATTGTATCCAGTAATTATAACAAACTTTATAAATTGTTGTAGTGATTTACGTGGAGTCAACTGTTTTTATCAGAAAAATTAATATCTAAATCAGTTTTCTACCATGTAATTTTTAACTTTTTTCTGATATACATATATGCAGGTGGTACTGTAATTTAATTATAAAAAATGTTTTATTTATTTTGTATCCTACACTTACATATCTATTAGTATGCAATTAGTTGTACAGTTTGAGGTTATTAAAAATGCATGTTTACATATCAACATTTTTCGCTGACTTGTTTATTTTAATATTTTTTTGTATTCAGTTTTGCGTAAAGTATTTTGCAAATACTTCTCTATCTTAATTCTATCCCCCAAAATGTAAAGTGAAATCGTAAAGTTATCTATTACCGCTGGCAGACTAGTTTTCTCAGGGATATCCCTCCTTCCCTACCCCATCCCTGCAATCCAGCACCGCTTGTTCAGAGCCACCTAAACTTCTCTACTTTCCATTTTAAGTTATCTTCTCGTTGTGCAGTATTACCTATAGTAATTACATTTAGTATTAATTTTTTTTTATTTGTGATAAATTTTTTTTCTGATTTCTATATATGTTTTTATAACTCATAACTTGACATGTACCATCATTTACTTCTAAGTTTCAATATCTGTGTTTCATTTCACCTCTCTTTTGCAATTTAGTGCATGCACTGTATGAGTCAAGTTCATTTTGTATAAGTGCGTACCTTAAAAGTTCTAAATGTAGTTTTTTGTACACCTACTACTACCAGTAATACTACTGGGTTGTCAACGTTCATAATCATAACTACAGTCAACTTTCAGATGAACTCAGTTTATATTGTAATTGGCTAGAATGCCAGCAAGGTGTTCTGGGTTGAAGTATTAGGTTGTAGTGGGAACAATACAAATTAGTCTGTAGTGCTTGCCAGGCATTTTTTACAACTTTACAACTTGTAGTGCTATTCGTCATGCTACGAATGCTCTTCCATTGTTCTAGAGTGCAATGATCAGCACTCTGTAAATGAGATGTGGCATTCCCTGAAGTCATCTTGGCTTGTGGGCTTCAGTTAATCTGTGGAATCCCAGAGCAGTCAGTGTGTGTGATTCCATTACTTAAAACACTCTGCATGCCTTTGAGAAAGTTGTTGGCCACTGTTTGTAAAGGCAGGTGCTCACTTGAACATTCATTTGTGAGTGCTCTGTTCGTGCATGGTGTGATTCACTGAGTGATTACCCATTCACGAGCATGTGCCNTTTGGCTTGTGGGCTTCAGTTAATCTGTGGAATCCCAGAGCAGTCAGTGTGTGTGATACCATTACTTAAAACACTGCATGCCTTTGAGAAAGTTGTTGGCCACTGTTTGTAAAGGCAGGTGCTCATTTGAACATTCATTTGTGAGTGCTCTGTTCGTGCATGGTGTGATTCACTGAGTGATTACCCATTCACGAGCATGTGCCAAGCACCCACGAGCAAGCCATACAATATCTATCTACCGTCTGTTTTATGNCCAAGCACCCACGAGCAAGCCATACAATATCTATCTACCGTCTGTTTTATGGGAATGCTCAAAGAAGTTATATGCTCGCCTGTGTTCAGCGAGAACGTGTTTTGACACCGGTCCAGTCTGGCTCAGTGTGTTCACTGTTAATCTTTGAGTACTGTAAGCTGTTGAACAATGCTTGCTGTTACTAGATTCATAGGAAGAAACCTCAGTACAACAGAACCAACATGGACTTTATAATAATAAATTGAAAAGAACAATTCATGGGTGAACATTGTGAAACCACTTGGATGTTTTGCATAAGAAGCAAAGAAGATAACTATCTTTTACTAGTACTTCTTTATGGAACTATGTCCTTTACATTTGTATAGCAAAAAGGCTAAGCAGTACTCAATATTTTTCTTCTGTTTTGTTATTGCACACAGCACACAAAAAGTACCTGCTGCCACTATAAATTACATCTAGAGACTGAGTTACAGTACCTGTTCTATTCACTTTTAAATTGATATGAACAAGGTGAGCACCAGAGTTTAATTTGTATACTCAGAGTTTTCAGATGTACCACTTGTTCACACTTGTTTCGGGTGTTCAGTTTGTTCTGTTCATTCAGAGCAAAACGCTCAAGTGAATACCCACCTTAATGAAGCATTATTGTTACGCTTAATCATACATCAGAGGCTTCGACAGTTCCAGTTTGTTAATGTTTTTATCTTACTTGGTCCAGGCCTACTTTCACCACTGAAAATTTCAGTCTGCTTAGATGTTTGGATTTTGCTTATTNTTTTATCTTACTTGGTCCAGGCCTACTTTCACCACTGAAAATTTCAGTCTGCTTAGATGTTTGGATTTTGCTTATTTCAAAAATAAGTTGTAGGCATTTAAGTTCCTGGACTTTTGTGAATTTAAAAATAATATCTTAGTGACAATTGTATTGCCATTGTTGTATTTTGCTAATACTGTAAGTGAAAATAATCCTATTTTACTTAACACAAATTAATTAGAGTTTATCACAATATGTATTTATGTCTGGTATGAGTGAGCTGTTTGGCTGTAACACATAATATGAGGTGAAATATCGCTAATTGCACACTTTACTATCTTTTTAGAAAATTAATTTATTAAAACCATATAATGTATAAAAAAATTATTTCCTTTCCAGCAAACAATTTACTGTCTTCATGAATAAATGTTAGCGATGGTGTTGTGTTTCACATTATGTAAACAACATTGTTTGTATAACATCCAAAATTATTATTATTATTTTTGTCAGGAAGCGACATGTCAGTGCTATTGCCAAATGGACTGCTTTCCAAAAATTTTTTGATATGTGTTTAATATTTAGAGATGCCAGCCTCATAATACCTGTGTTTTGAATATTCTTTGTAATAATGTTTGTGTCAATNTGTGTTTAATATTTAGAGATGCCAGCCTCATAATACCTGTGTTTTGAATATTCTTTGTAATAATGTTTGTGTCAACGATAGTAATCAACCCAAAATAAGTCTGATTTGACATTGAGAGAAGTTATATAATAAATCAAATTTGACAGGTATCANGATAGTAATCAACCCAAAATAAGTCTGATTTGACATTGAGAGAAGTTATATAATAAATCAAATTTGACAGGTATCAAGCCATACGAGTGTCGTATCTGTGGTTCTGTGTTTACACGGCAACACAGTCTCAATTATCACATGCTGATCCACTCGAACAAGACCCGGTTCACTTGCTCTGATTGTGGCCGCACATTTCGACACCCATCACACTTCAAGGAGCATCGGAGACGCCACACTGGAGAATCTCCATACGAGTGTGCTGATTGTACAGTCAGGTGAGTTATGCTGTCTGGTTTAGGAGCAAACTCAACAGACTTCCTGCCTCTAAAGACAAGTCCAAAACAAAATTTTGGGGAAATTTTGCATAAATATTATGGTGTGTATTACAGTTAACAGGATGGTTGCAACCATGACAATGGGAAAAATACTGAAAATTTGGGACATTTTGGAAAAGTTATGTAAAGCAGTGAGGATGAGGAAATTTTTNTGACAATGGGAAAAATACTGAAAATTTGGGACATTTTGGAAAAGTTATGTAAAGCAGTGAGGATGAGGAAATTTTTCTTCATTTTTGCTACCTATTTTGAGTCGACTATGTATATTTGAGTTTCGAAACATTGCCATCTGTATCTCTCTGGTATGAGTGTCACTGAAAAATAGAATAAATAACTTTGAAGTGGTGGTGTTGCAGTTAATGTCATCCTCTTTTATCATGCGTATNTGTCACTGAAAAATAGAATAAATAACTTTGAAGTGGTGGTGTTGCAGTTAATGTCATCCTCTTTTATCATGCGTATTAGAGCTGCGCCGATTTACAAAACTATACTGATGTTCCGAATTACAGATTCTGTAATGCTGATTCACTGATGTGATGTTGATGTTTGAAAAAGATTTTTGCTTATATTTAAGTTACTGTAGTACTTAAACAATAATATTCGTGAAGTGCCGCACAATTAAAAGCAATTTTAACTTATTTCAGTTTACAGTGTCTAAAAAGTAAATACAGTAATGCAACACAAATGAAGACAAAAATAATAATATATTTCTGTCTATGTTTATAAAAATACTTATTTGTGATCACAGAAAACAGTAAGCATGTGCAAGACAGTCAATTGATAGGCTTGAAGCAAAAATGGTGGATTGTTTTTATATATGCATTGGTTCTGCAAAAGGCAATTAATGTTATTTGCAAAAAAACGAAATGTAGGCTAACTGATATTTTGCGCTTCGGTGATTTGCTACACATTTGGGTTGGTGTAGAAAAATGTATTTACAAACAGGATGATTTAAAATTAAAGCTTGACAGGGAGTTCATTTTTAACATGAAGATGTTTGTGATAACTCATAAACACTGATGTGAGACAGCCAGGATGCTTGGCATGTCACCTAGTCTACGCAGAGAACCCTTGATGGCCGTAAGGCGTATGGACTGGTTACTGCGGAGTTGCCCGGGCTCTTAAGGAGCCGATGTACAGAGTCGGCCTGGTTGGGTGACGGCAAGCTATGTAGGCGTCTAAGGCGGCGGTGTTGGCAGTTGATGTTGGCTTACAATCTGCAGGCCAGCGCTGAGCTGTCGGTTGGTGGGCTGCTGTAGATGACTCTCAGGGCCCCGTCTGGGGGCAGCTGGAGCTTGCTGGTTCTGGGGCTGCTGGGCTCCAGGTGACTGTGGCAGGCTGGTGAGGCCCAGGCCCACAGGCAGTCCGAGTCGGAGGAGGTGTCCCACCGGCCTTCCGAGGTGTGGCTTGAATAAATGGCTAGGAGAGACTGAGGAGTGAGGCTCCTGCAGTCGGCAGGCGGCTTGTGCCTGTCCCCGAGCGGTGGAAAGGCTGAAGGTCGACTGGAATTGGTTACTTGGCAATTGGTTGGCTGTAGGAGCCGTATCTACCTTCTTATCGGCCCACTTAGTCCCTCCTCGTCGGGTGAATGACATGGGTAGCTGTTACGGGTCATCACAGCAAGCAAGGGACAGGTGACAGAATTCCCTAACTACAGTACCCAGATGCAATGTCACGCTGCGTCAGTCCTAGCGCTCCAGTCAGCGAATCTCGTGCGGTGGATGGAGCGGGTTAGCTGACTCAGGGGTCCATTTGCTTCCTCGTGAAGTGTACCTAGTAGGGGGCTCTACCGTACGTATGCGCCAAGTGCCTTTGTGCACTGGACACACAGTATTGGTGGCTGGTGAATCGTGTGGTGTTTTGCAACGTACGTACTGCCCAGTTTGTGATATGTGTTAAATATTTAGAGATACCTTCCTCATAAAACCTGTGTTTTGAATATTCNTACGTACTGCCCAGTTTGTGATATGTGTTAAATATTTAGAGATACCTTCCTCATAAAACCTGTGTTTTGAATATTCATTGTAATAATGTTTGTGTCAGTGATAGTAATCAACCCAAAATAAGTTTGATTTGACATTGAAAGAAGTTATGTAATAAATCAAATTTGACATGTATCAAACCATATGAGCGTCGTATCTGTGGTTGTGTGTTTACACAGCAACACAGTCTCAATTATCACATGCTCATCCACTCGAACAAGACCCGGTTCACTTGCTCCGATTGTTATAAACTATTAAATTAATTTTATTTAAGAAATGTACATGTACAAGATTTTTGGTGCGGTTCGAGCATTTTTGTTGCTTTATATGAGAAGTAAACATGAAACTTTTGGCAATGCTGCATGTGGGAACAAAGTTGCTGGTAGCGTTAGCAAACGTCAGTTGTAGTAGATGTTGGCTTTGTGTCTTTCGCGCGGAAATGTTTAACGAAAGAGATAACGAATTGGTGCCAACGTGTTTTATGGTGCTNGTTGGCTTTGTGTCTTTCGCGCGGAAATGTTTAACGAAAGAGATAACGAATTGGTGCCAACGTGTTTTATGGTGCTTTGCTGTATCGTTAACAGAATATTTTGTTAATTGGCAGTGATTATTTATTTTACTTAGTGTTGGTAGTGGTGTGACTTGATGCATCTCATTCACAGCTAATTATCTGATTTTTTTGTGCTGCTCAACCAACTTCATGTCGTGATAATTGACATTTAAATTGGGTCTGACACACTTACTTTTTTTAGTTTTGTTTTTGTTTGATATTACTTATGTTGCAGACTGTGTGCGTCCATTGTTGGTTATGTAGGTCTACATGACAATGGAAAATTTCTAGCTACCCAAGCTTCCTAAAGTCGCATTATAGACGTTGTTATTCGTTTCAATCAATAGGCTACAAATTAAAAATAACTGCACAGAACCAAAATTGCCTACTCCATTGTTTATTGTCTAGCACCATATTGCATGAATGAATTAGGAAATTTGTCAAAAGCCTGTAGTAAGATTACTGTAGGTTTTGATGAATCCCTTAACAAGGTAGCTCAGAGTCAGCAGATGGATGGGGCTGTACGTTTTTGGGATGATGATGCAAACATTGTATGTACAAGATACGTATCATACATTTTTTTAAACCATACCACAGCAGAATGTCTCCTCCAAGGCATTTCCTTTGCAGAAAATACTGCAATTGTCTGTGGATGGGCCCAATGTTAATTTCAAACTTCAGAAAATTTTGAATAGTTAGCTTTCCTTCTCTTAGGTTGATGGGCCGAAGTTGCTTGACATTGGGTCATGTGGCTTGCACAATGCCTTTAAAGTTGGTAGCAAGGGCATGGAGTGGATTGTGATTGAATCTCTTCGAGCTTTGTATTACTTCTGGAGAGATCCCCCAGCCCGACAAGGAGACTATGCTCAGATCACAGGAAACTCTGCATTCCCACTTAAATTATGCAATGTTAGGTAGCTTGAAAATGACAGTGTAGTAATAGGAGCCTTGCAAATTCTTCCTTATGTTGAGAATTGTGTAAAAGCATTTGAAGGCATTCCCAAGGAACCAAAGTGCAGCAGTTTCAGAATAATTATTAACTGTCTGAAGGATGAACTGTTACTGGCTAAACTGCCTTTCTTCCAATCTCTGTCAAAAGAGATTGAACCTTTTTCGAGAGAATTTCGAACTGACAGTCCTATGACTCTGTTCTTATTTGAAGCACTTTCAGTTCTCTTACAAAATATGATGGCAAGAATAGTTGAATCTGAAGTAATGAGCATGGATGTCCAGAAAATTGATTTTGGGAAGAAGGAAAATCTTATGTATGCAAAAGATATAGATGTTAGTTTTGCGACACGATCAGCTTTTATGAAATGTAAGAACTCATCAGAAAAAGACATCCTTGTATTTAAAAATGATTGCAGAACATGCCTGAAGTTATTTGTACAGTAATGTATGGAGAGATCACTTTTAAAATATTCTTTTACAAAATCTGTCTGTTGTCTCAGTCCTCAGATTTTTGCAACGCATGTCACAAATAACACAATTGAAGGGAATAGAGGGTGAGTATACTGAATTGCATTCTAGAGAAAGTGTCAAGTATCATATGGTAAATTATTCCAGAAATGATAAGTGGTAGGATGTATTTTGGATGGAAGTGCTTGAACACAAGGCAGAATACAAAAAATCTGAAGAGTTTTTTTTAAACTCATTCTTATCATATCCAATGCAAATTCAAATCTTTAAAGAGGTTTTTCGGTTAATCAAGAATATCTTATGGAAAACTTGAAAAAACAATTGCTAGTGGTACAGCGTACCATCTACAATTCTGTAACTGCAAAAGGTGGCTTAGAGAATATTTAAATAACAAGATCTGTTTTTGCAATGAAAAATGCCAGTGGGAAATTCAAAGAAGCCCTTGAAAAACAGAGACGAGAGAATGTGACAGAAGAGCAAAAGCAAGAGGAAAGAAAGAGAGTGGCTTTGGAAACAAGGGAACTTGAAATCAAGAGGAGGAAGTTGATGGAGGACAAGGAGAAGATAACTAGCGGAAATTTCAGCTAAAATAAGTAAATTAAAATAATGAAGCAACACTCAGCACTTAAGTTAGTTTAGGAAATTAGGTAGTCATACAATGTTCTCATCCCACAAAACTATTTGCTAAGTTTATTTTGAATAATATTTCTTGTGTTTTGTTGGAAATGTGCATAAACTTTATGGGCAAGTTGTAATATTCCACGTCAAGGTATGACAAATGGAAATTACAACTCGGCTAGGTCAGTTGGTAGCAACATGAAACTTTAAAGGTGCCAAAAAAATAAAGTCAAGTTCCGGTTTATTTGTTCTATACTTTTATTTATCAATTAATTGAAACAGTTCACATACAATCTTCAGGTATGCCAAGTACGAACGGGATTCACAGACAAACAGAAAAGGTGGCAGCACTGCAGTGGTTTATTAATTATTTACATCATTAAAACTTGGTTTGCCAGAAGAAAATACAGAGGCAGTGACTTCCCACACCGGCGGAGAAATAAACAAGCACGTTCAAATTGCTGGTGTGGGGGTTATGCGCCACGCCCGACGCGGCCTCGGCGAGTGCTGGTTATCGACTGCTCGTCGCTTGTCTACCGCTCGAGCACTGAGAGTCTACTGCTGCTCGGCGATAGGCGCCCGAGTATGAGTCTTTGCGTGCATATCCACCCCCCTCTCCTCAGAGTATCAAACGTAACCAAAAAAGAGCATAGCATGTGCCAAGCACCCTCTTCCCACGCTATCCGAACTGAGTCGTAGTAATCCAAACCTTCTAGAACACAAACTGTTGATGCAGTTTTCGGAAAGCTTCTATCACTAATGCTGATGAGCAACAAAAACTAAGATTTCCTGAAACAGCAAATGTACGGCTGATAAACAAACTACCATGATAAACGCCCACGGCTTTAATTTCAAATTCCGATAATAATATTTTACAAAGCCTCACTAAACGAAAGAAAATGAACCGTGGCCGGAACCTTGATAATGAATAATATTGCGTCATTACAAGGTTTAAGGATTTCACTTTTTAAGGCACATATTTTTGTATGATGTATGGTTCTGTGACTGCAAAAGGTACCCTAGACAATTTTGAAATTACAAAATTGATTGTCTTTGTAATGAGAAATGTTAGTGGAAAATATGGAGAACATTTGAAAAAGTTGGTGATGAGTGAAAGTGAGAGGGGGAAAAAAGATTGGCTTTGAAAATAAGGGAACTTTATCTATTTAAAAAAAAAAAAAAAAGNGGGGAAAAAAGATTGGCTTTAAAAATAAGGGAACTTTATCTATTTAAAAAAAAAAAAAAAAGGTTCGTCAAAGAGAATGAAAAAGAACTTATAAAAATAAAATTTTTGGCTATAACATATATTCTAAAAAAAGTCGAGGTAACAGAAGTGTAGTCGTGCAATGTCTCGATACCACAATACTACTAGGTAGGTTTGCTTTATATACTTAACTTAATATTTCTTATATTAGATGGGAAACTGGTTTTAGGTTGTCTATTGTTGTATTTTATCACAATAATTTTCATAGAAATGTTCTGAGAAATATACTGGAATTTTTTTTTTAAATATTAGTGGACACAGTTAGCTCTTGCCCTTTACACTGCTCTGCAGGCAGTGGCGATCAGGGTATACCTAGGTGTGTTTGTCACTATTTGTAGCATATATGTACCCCCACACCAGCGTGTCAGTTTGGCTGGTTTTGAGGAGTTTTCATCGCTGCCCCCACCCCCATTTCTGGTGCTTGGCGACTTCAACGCTCACAATCAGATATGGAGTTCTTTCTGACCACAGAGATGGCCGGAGTCGAGTTGTGGCTCATCAGTTCTAGTATTGCCCTGTTGAACACATGCTCCTACACACTTCACAACACACACTGGCACTTCCTCTTGTTTTGATCTCTCTTTCTGTAATTCCAGCTTTGGTCACCCACTTTGATTGGTCTGTTTATCCCAATCTCTGTGGAAGTGACCAGTGCTCAATCATATTGGAGCTTGTGTCATTTGCTGCTCTACCCACACCACTATGGTGGATACCTAAGAAAGCTGACTGGTTTCATTTCCAGCATTCCCTCCACTTCTTTGCTGAGCTTCTCCTTGATGTGAATGTGGTGGTGGTACTCTAACTCTATTGTCTTGCCAGCTGGAGAGGCTGCCATCCCTCAGTCTGCACCTCGTAGTCGTAGGCGTGTTCCTTGGTGGAGTGACGAATGCAGGGATGCTGTCTGTGCCCAACAACATGCGCTCAAGACACTTAATAGTGCTTTCCCCATTCAAGGTAACCTAGAGCTCTTCTGCATCTGTCGGGCTTGGGGGCTTCGTGTCATCAAGGACAGCCAACGTAAAACCTGGAGAGACTTAATTTCATTGCTGACGGCACATGCTACCAGTAAGTTTATCTGGGACAATGTACGGACAATCTCTTAGCACGCAGGTTCCCTTACTTTGGGTCAGTAACAATATTGTTACTGAGGGGAGAAACAGTGCGGATTTGTTGGGTCATTACTAGAGACCCAAGAATTTCTTGAGTAGCGTGTCCTAAAATTCTTGAGTAAGAGAGGCAAAAATTCTTGAGTAAAATGCAGATTTGTTTAGTGCCAATAATACGTGTTTTAGACAGAAAAATAGTGCATTGAAATTCAAAAAATTACAACAAAACTAAGTACACAAACATATTTTATACTTTTAAAAATCTCATAAAAACCTAACTTAAGAAACTGACTAGACATTTCTACAAGTTTTAGATGTTAGAATTTTTTTGTAGTAAAACCCTGCTATAAGTAATTTAAAATATAATGCTCAGCATGCTAATGTATACACATCTCACTTGCAGGCCTAACAAAAAAAATTATTTTTAAAAAGTGTTCCTAGAGATCTTTTGCAATAAGTTTCTAATGAGAAAATTACGATTTCAAGAAATGTCATAATTTTCCTTCATATGCATAGGAAGAGAGAAGTTCAAGATTGGTCAGACTCATATATGTCCTGTTTGTATGAACACAAGAAAATTGTGAGATGAATCGCTCACAGTCCACATTTGACACTGGCATCCAAATAGCTGTTAGGGCTCCCACCACAAAGGCCTTGTGGTCATCTTTCATGGATTTAAGTACTTCCAAGACATTTATATTAGTATGTCTCTTCATTTTCTCTTTGAGCTCTGTGTACGCATGTACACCCTCAGCAAATTGTAAGTCTCGCAGAGATGGAATGCTTGAAAATAGAACTTGAAGTCTGGTGCCGATAACTTCCTGGGTCAGAATGTTTTGCTTGTGAAGCAAGTCCGTGACTGGTTCCAAGAACTTGCGAGCAGGATCCTCTGCCATAAGCTTGTCCAGCTTCATGGACATATGCTGCGCTGTGTTCTTGAGCAGTTCACTGGTTTTGCCTTTGTGCAGAGACTTCAGTTTGTTCATTCCATTCTTCACTTCATCACTGAAGACCCCTTCACCAAAGACATGTAATCTTCATTTCAAAAACTGAAGTTTGGGGTATACTTCAGATGCAATAGGCATGCAATTAATATCCAAATTCACTAAAAAGGGCTTAATTTGTGAACTCAGTGATTTGACGAACAAAGATAGGACATGCAACATACTGAGCTCCTCTTCACCGAGGCTCTGAAGATGTGACGACCCACTGTTGAAATTGTTCTCCCTTGCCGCCTCCGACTCCAAAAACTAAACAAGATTGCCCAGTTGTCAGCAAGCCATTCAACTGAAGTCAACCACGTGTTCCACCGGGTTGCAACAGGGATGGGAAAAAAACCTGCCTTGGAGCCTTCCTGTTGCAAAAAAAGCTTAAAAGTATGAACGTTTCTTTCTTGCATTAAAAAATATCTGCTTCACAGATACCATCAGTTGGTTCAAATTGGACAGACTGTTTTTGACCAAAACACCAAGGAGATTCACTTTATGTGCCCAGCATTGCACTTGCACAACTTCATCAGGCAACAATATTGAAAGGCCATCAAAACAAGATTTCATATATGAAGCTGAATCACTGACAAATGCAACCACTTGATCATATCCTACTTCTATATCTTGCAATGCATCAGAAATTGCTTGTGCACAGGTTCTACCAATTACTGCTTCCAATGAAGTCACTGCAGCCACATACTGTTGCTGAGAGTAGGTGGGCTCCACTGTAGACAGCAATACAACTTAAATTGATCTTCCTAACTTGTCTGTAGTTTCCTCTGACATAATAGCAACTTTTTTAAATTTTAGTGCAGCAACCACTTTACCCTTCCTTAACTTGGCCAAATGTGGAAAATAATCCAGATGAAGGGCATCACTGCTAGGCAAGTCCCCGCCACCAACTACGTTCTTGCACACACAGTTCCTGAATGCTGGATGGTCTACTTTCTCCACTGGTATGTTTGCAGATACCACCATCTCAACTGTAGATGTTATAAAGTCCATTTTAGCAACCTAAAAAAATGAGAGAAAATTAATATCGAAAGACTATTATGCTGCAGAAATGCCTAAACTCTTAACATAATTAACTCAAATTACAGATTAACTAGAGGACACATGTGTAAATATTTCTAGATTGCTAGCCGACAGTAATTTCCCTTTGGAATATTTTAATTCCCTAGTAAATCGGGGTTGAAAGAAATTTTTTTTCATCATTATTATTAGTTTCATAATAAATCAAATTGATTATATATATTTTATTCCTGTAGGTATCTTAACAATATATGCACACTGAAAAGGGATGAATAATCATTTGTGTTGTTCCTTTGGTATCTATACGAGGAGGTTGTAATACAGCAATAATAAAACTAACTTCAGTCTTGTGGTACAGTTGACTCCCTATCTACCGTTTTTCAGGGGACTGTCAAAAAATTTACATACATGCGGGATTTCAGTAGATGAAGGCTCTGACATGTACATCAATAAAATACAATTTCTGGCCTTATTATACTTTATTTTGAGTATAATGAGAGCTGTACATTATCTGTGAACGAAGTTTAGCTAATAAATACTACAATGCAGAGCCAAAAAAACTGGTATAGGCGTGCGTATGCAAATAACAGAAGTATGGAACCAATCAGAGTAACACAATGCGGTTGGCAGCGCCTATATAAGACAACAAGCATCTGGCAAAGTTGCTTGATCGGTTACTGCTGTTACAATGGCTGGTTATCAAGATTTAAGTGAGTTTGAACGTGGTGTTATAGTCGGCGCACGAGAAATGGGACATAGCATCTCCGAGGTAGCGATAAAAAATTTGATTTTCGCGTACGACCATTTCACGAGTATACTGCGAATATCAGGAATCCCGTAAAACATCAAATCTTCGTCATCGCTGTGGCCGGAAAAAGATTGTGAACGAACGGGACAAATTATGACTGACGAGAATCATTAAACGTGTAACCCTTTCTCAAAATGGCGCAGATTTCAATGCTGGGGCATCAACAAGTGCCAGCGTGCTAACTATTCAACGGACCATCATTGATATGGGCTTTCGGAGCCGAAGGCCCACTCGTGTACCGTCGTTGACTGCACGACACAAAGCTTTACGCCTTGCCTGGGCCCGCCAACACCGCCATTGGACTGTTGATGTGTAAACACGTTGCCTGGTCTGATGAGTCTCGTTTACAATTGTATCGGGTGGACGGACGTGTGCGGGTATGGAGACATCCTCATGAATCCATGGACCCTACATGTCAACAGGGGACTTTTCAAGCTGGTGGAGGCTCTGTCGTGGTATGGGGCGTGTGCAGTTGGCGTGAAATGGGACCCCTGATACGTCTAGATACGACTCTGACAGGTGACAGATACGTAAGCATCCTGTCCGATCACCTGCACCCATTCATGTCCATTGTGCATTCCGACGGACGTGGACAATTCCAGCAGGACAATTCTACACCCTACACGTCAGGAGTTGCTACCGAGTGGCTCCAGGAACACTCTTCTGACTTTAGACACTTCCATTGGCCACCTAAATCACCAGACATGAGCATTATTGAGCATATCTGGGATGCCTTGCAGCATGCTGTTCAGAAGAGATCTCTACCGCCTCGCACTCCTATCTATTTGTGGACTTCCCTGCAGTATTGATGTTGTGAAATGCCTCCTGCATACCTTCAGACATTAGTTGAGTCCATGCCACGTCGTCTTACGGCACTTCTGCGTGCTTGTGGGGGCCCTACACGATATTAGTCATGTGTACCAGTTTTTTTGGCTCTTCAGTGTATAACAATGGTATTTAAAAAAAAGTATTACTGTGTTAATAATACATCAAAAAAACACCTCAACTCTTTTAATTTTGAATGTCCCGCATGCGCTTGCTTTATTAACTGAGAATGTGTGGAGAGATTTTGGATCAAGCAGTGTGTTCATGGCGGTCAGTTGGTTGATTAATGCGGGGGAAGGGGAAAATAATATACTCTTCCGCTTTGCAAAATGTTGGTCACACTTTGCACGCATGGCAAATGTCTGTCTTTTAAAGTAATTAATTATATTTCACAACTAAAAAGTTATAATTTTGAGACAGAAAAGAATAAATAAGGAGGTTCAAATTTATTTCTTCAGTCTTTTAATTACTAATCATTAAAAATCACGCCCTCTGATTTTCCCTGTTGTGGGTTACACTGCACTCAGGTTCGGTGCTTACCCATTATTACATCACAAAAGATGTCAAATAGGCATATCTATTTATTCAAAAGATGCGTGTCTATTGAAATAAATTAATATAAATCCTCTGATTTCCTCGCAGGAAGTTACTGAAAATTAACTTTACGCTTGGTAATACAAGTTGCTCGATGTTCAAACAATTTTTGGCGACAAGGGGAGGTCAAGTATATGCTTCTAGGCATATAATTTTATTTGTAAAGATGCTGTCCATTGAGTTAAATTAACATTTTGTTTTAAAATCATGTTGATTTTACGCCAGATACAATTAAACACCAAACTTTTTGGTTTAAAAAACAACCTTTAATGTCAAAAAAAAACCAAACAATAATTCCTTGTTAAAATGAATTGCGTAACAATTTTGGGCGAAAACATTTCCTTTGAAATACAATTGATGATAGGTGCAACTATTTTGAGCGACGGATAATCTTGATAATATTTCTACGTTCGCCAGTAGCACTAGTTATTTGCTCGGCGGCCGGCGTGTGAAGGCAAGCGCACACGGCTGAGAGAGAGAGGACGTGCTTTTTCTTTTGCTAGGCAAAAGGGTGGAAGGTGCGTGGCTGAGAGAAAGAAAGAGGACGCTAGGTCGTCACGCTGGTTGCTAGGTAACCACTTCCCCTCGTGAAGCATGTAAGGGGAGGTAGCAAGCCAGACGTGTTGGGAAGACAGGCAACGCGCCGCAAAGCAGTTACTAGACGTTTGCATAAACAACCAGCTTAAAAACGATCGTTGCTGGAAATCTTAGATGACGGGGCCGAAATATACTTTGATCGACGCAACATCTGATAAACGATATGAGCAGGTAGCTTTATCATTATTTATACAAGATTTTTGCCATGACCACTGATAATTAACTATGGATACAGTTTATCGGTACATGCCTTGTCGGTACAACTGTATTTATTGCTGTTGTAACGTTGGGCGTGCAGTTACAGTTGATGTTACGTTAAGTTGCCATGGCAATATCAAAGGTAGAACACGAGACTCAGTAAAATGGACGCTGATTAATTAAGAAATAAGTTCAAGTTCGAGAGTATTTTGTTCTATACTTTATTTATCATTTAGTGACACAGTTCACAGCCGAAGTTCACTAATATGCAGAGTACCAAAACGTTCACAGATAATCATACAAGTGCATCACAGCGCCACCGTCGTTTACAGATTATTCATGTCTCAAAACTTGCATCGCAGGAAATATGAAATGCATCAACCTCCCACACCGGCAAAGAAATAAAATAGCAAAGTCTAGTTGCCGATGTGGGGGTTCTCGTCACGCTCGAAGCGGCCTAGGCGAGCATTGTAAGACGACTTAAGGGCGACTGCCTTCCAACGGACCTCGCCGCCGACCTGCCCTCAAGGGCGACTGACCTGAAGCACTGCTGACTTGAAGTGAAGCTTGACCCGAAGTGACTTGAAGGGCGATAGGCACACGCATCTTTGTGCTGCCTATCACCCCCCCCCCCCCCCCCNGGCCACGCACGCTCTCAACACGTTATCGAAACTGCGTCGTACAACAAAACTTGTTGACGCATTCTGAAAAAAGCTAAATAATGCTGACGCTTAACAAAAACTGAAAACGACGACGTTCAAAACGAAATGTCAACCAGACTCCTGATAAACGTAAAATAGCAAACGTCCGCCCGAAACAAACTATCACGGAAAACTGAACCACCACTGCTTTTATCTTCAAACCCGTTGAAAATATTACTAAGCTTAGCAAAGCTTAAGAAAAACTAACAAAATTGAAACATGTGTCCCGAAAATTATGAATACTGCGTCATTACACTGTTTGTTAACAAAATTTTGTGCAAATTTGTTTGGGTCAGAATTAACTACTTTTAAACTGATTCTACTGTGAGTGCAATTATAAAACTAACTTCATACTGCTTTGGAAGCAGCAGCTTTCTGAATTAAAAAGGCAAAGCGTTAATTTTTCTGGTTACATATTTTTCTTACGGGAGGGGAAGTGGAGGGGGGCTAAAATGTGTCAAGGTGGAAATTAAAAATCACCCGTTTCACAAACAAGCTGTTTACACAATCATGGGATAGGATGTGATATTTGAGATGGACTAGGCAAAGACGGCAGATGTATTACGATGATAAAGCATAAAATAGTCTATTATAGCGACGAAAACTTGCGTTAGACCACAAAGGAGAAGGGAACAATGTGACGTTACTAACATGAACTTGGCAGGATAAGTTCTGCAGATGGTGTGAAAGAAAATGAAAATTGAACAAAAATAAACAGGAGAGGTAACCAGAAGGTGAAAATGACGAAGAGGTGGAGGACCATTTAACAAAGAAGTGTGAGGGAGAGATGACCTTGTGTTTTAAGGGAGGGGAAGGGAAGGGAAGGGAAGTGTGACTACATGGTCACACGGAACAAAAGAAATTATGGGCGACTGATTTTACAAAGCTGATAATCATTAACATAGATTTAAGCGCACACAAGGATATTTTTGTCTGGAGGCGGCTGGGGATGCATCAAATCTTTAAACTTTAGAACTTAAAACTTTAAAAACGGTGCATTATATATAGTAGGCAAATTCTTCAAAAAATTAATAGTAACAATTTATTGTTCTAAAAAAACTGAATTTTGCACATTATTAATATATAACAATATCTTAATCCTAATTATTTAGGTGCCAGTATGGTGTTTGTACATTATTATAATCAAATTTTTTAAACATCTGTTTCAATTCTGGTCATCACGTAGGGAGACTTCATCAGGATAATGTAATTTTAACTATATCCGTACCTTTGCTGTCTTAGCGCCTTCAATTGCCTCTAACACAGTTTTCTGCCGCTTTCCTTTCTTAACAGCTTCAACTTGACCGTAACTCCGCACGTGTTTCTTGACGCTGTTGGAGGTTTCCCACGATACAGTTTTATTGCAAAAACGACATATCACGACGCCTCCCGATTTAACCATGCCTTCTTGAGAAAACTGCTTTACTCTTTCGTCAATATTTAATTTTGGTGTTATTTTAAAACATATCAGATAAAAAACTGTCCAACCCGCAACTGATCAAACTCTACTGAGTCACTCACAAGTTCCGACATGCTCGTGCATCTTTCGCCTTCTCAGTAGCCCAGTGCTACCACCACCGCATGTTGGCACGCACATTAAATGATTTTTTGATATCTGTAAATTCGTTGAAATTCTTGGAATGCATGTCAAAATTCGTGGATACGAGATAATTTTAAGAAATTCGCAAGTAAATCGCAAGTCGAAAACACCAAATAACAACTCTAAAATGCATTATAAGTCATTCCCCATTATTTAAAAAAGTTTTAAGATTTTTTGCGAGTCGCAAATTTCTCGGGTCTCTAGTCATTATTTTGCAGATGTTTTGAGCAGTGCATATTACACTCCCTCATTACTAGCCAACAAAGATACATGTGAAATGGTTGATGTCCACTTTGGTGGCTTGGGTGAGGAGGACTACAACCAGCCTTTCACTCTGTTTGAGTAAGAGCAGTCTTTATTACACTCAAAGCATACATCTGCCTCGACAATATCCATTATGCTATGTTACAACACGTCCCACTTGACGGGATACTTTCTTGCTGGGTATCTTTAATAACATTTGGACCTCTAGTGTTTTCCCCGTGAAGTGGTGCGAGTCAAACCTCATACCAATTTTGAAACCCAGGGAGGTCAAGGGAGCTGTTTCCAGCTATCGACCTATTTTCCTCACCAACTGTGTCTGCAAGACCATGGAGCATTTGGTTAATGTGCGTTTGATGTACTGCCTTGAGACCTGGCAGCTTTGGTCAGCTTGGATGCTGCTATACAGGTCATCTTTTTGTGAGGGCAGCACCTTCTTGCTGTCTTATTTGACCTGAACATCATGTCAACATGGTATCTTGCAATAGCTGTCTGCTTGGGGATTTCGTAGACATCTTCCTGTTTTATACAGAAATGTATTTCCTTCCGCACTGTCAGAGTTCTCAATGGTGCTACCTACTCTTGAAAATTCCTTCAGGAGAATGGTGTGCCACTCTGTTTGTTGTCTCGCCATCAATGGCATTGTGTCTTTCGTTCGACCACCAGTGGAATGTGCGCTTTATGTGGATGACTTCACCATTTTCTGCCATGCTGTGTGTCTGTGCGTGGCAGGACGTCAGGTACAGCTTGCCGTCCACCGCCTTGGCAACTGGGGGGACAGGTATGGCTCCCACTTTTCCACAGCCAAGACACAGGTGGTCCACTTCTGTAGAAAACTTGGCACCTTTCCGTCTCCCAAGGTATTTTTGTATGACTCTGTTTTGCCGGTTTTCAATACTGTCAAATTTGTAGGCCTCTTGTTTGATTTTAACCTTTCTTGGAGGAGTCATATTTAGTACATTAAATCTCGCTGTGTACGGGACCTGAATCTTTTGAAAACGTTGAGTGGTTCGTAACTGGGATGCTGACACAGTCACCCTTCTTTGGTTGTATCGTGCCCTGGTTCGAAGGAAACCAGACTATGGCAGTGTCTTTTACTCTTCTGCTAGGCCGTCTGTGCTATAACCGTTAGCAAGTGTTCTCCATGCTGGTATTCTCATTGCGACTGGAGCTTTTCGCACAAGCTCGGTTGTTAGTCTTTGTGGCTGTGAACCTCCCCTAAATTTCAGGCATGACCATCTGCTGCTTTCGTATGTGTTATGGGTGCATTCGCACTCTTCGCACTATCACCACAAAGCTTTTCTCCATTTGCCCGATGACCTGTTGTACTCTGCTAGTTTATGTTCTCCTCAACCATCATTTGTTCACTTTGTGCATGCCGTGGAGCTATATATGACTTATCCCTGTGTGTGTTGTCTTTGCCTTGCCGAGAACAGCCATGGCTCACATCATCAGGTTGAGGTCCGCCTTGACCTAAAAGATTTTCCTAAGTTGATCACTCCTCCTGTTGTTTACTAGGGTCGTTACGTGGTTTTATTTGCTTTCACACTGATGGTTCCAAATCAGATATCTCGACTGGGTACGCCTTCATCACTGGTGCTTCTTGATATATTTTTGGACTTCATCCATCTCGCAGTATTTTAATTGCAGAACTTTGTGCTATTTTTAAGGCTCTATGTTTTACCAGTATGGGGTTTCACCGTAAATGCCTTGTGTGCTCCAATTCAATGAGTACTTTGACAGCCATTCAATCTGTCTCCACAGCTCACCCGCTTCTTTCCATGATCAGGCAGAAGCTGGCAGGGGCTGTGCAATTTGGTGTTTGCGTAGTCTTCCTGTGGGTTCCAGGGCATGTGGGCGACCCTGGCAATGAAGCAGCAGGTATAGCGGCTAAGGACAGCCTTCCACCCTGCGACCTTCGTGTCCCTGTGTGTGATGTGATACATTCAGCCTGTGGTCTTGTCTGGTAAGCTTGGTAGCTGGAGTGGACTTCTTTCCCACTGTTCAACAAGTTAAGGGCTAGCTATGACTTGCCTGTTTGCACGCATTGTTATGTTTTATGCACCCACAGGGAAGATGTGCTTTCTCGATTTCGCATCAGGCACTCTTGTCTGACAAACAGATATCTGCTTTGTGACAAACCCCCTCCTGAGTGTGATGCCTGTGGCACTCCCGAGACTATCCAGGACATTCTGGTGGAGTGTCGTAGGTATGACCAGGCTCTTTCTACTTTTGATGTTCCTGACTACCTACGGCGAATGATGTGTAATGGAAGTACGTCTGTATGGCGTATTCACATTTTAACATGCGACAGGTTTTTTTTAATATCTTGTGATTTGTTCGATTGTTCTTGTGTTGTTGCTCCTTTGGAGTATTTATTCCCATTTTGTTGGCTGGTTTTACGACTGTCGTTTTGCCTCCTGCGGAGGTTTTTACATGATTTTCCTTTTTGCCTCCTATGGAGGTTTTTAATCTGCATTTCCCAAACTGTCCTTTTTGCCTGCTGTGGAGGTTTTTAGTTTGTTTTTCCCTAACTTTCCTTTTTGCCTCCTGTGGAGGTTTTTAATCTTTTTTGACCCAACTTTCCTGTGGGCGCAAATGNAAACTGTCCTTTTTGCCTGCTGTGGAGGTTTTTAGTTGGTTTTCCCTAACTTTCCTTTTTGCCTCCTGTGGAGGTTTTTAATCTTTTTTGACCCAACTTTCCTGTGGGCGCAAATGACCCTAATCTCGAGCACCCCACAATTCCACTTGCTCACTTACAAACTTTGTTTGAAAAAACAGTGGAAGTTGAACATATTTTTCACTGATTCTTTAGTATCCTAGATGCCTTTTACTGGTGGTGAAAGCATTTCACTTCATACACTGGTAATATTTAATGTTCAAAAGCAAGACTTGTCAATTATATATACTGAAGGTCAACTCAAAACACCTGGAACATTTTATGTTTGTCAAATAGGTGGAAAATTATTTGCAGTTCATGCATTGGCAGAAGCACCGATTCGGTCAACATCTGCAAATTCAACAGAAGCCAGTTTGAATTGGCACAGCTCTAGTGGTATTATCTGCTGGTTCACAATTTTCTTGTTTAAATATTGATGGTGGTACCACACGCTGAAATTAATGTATGGTTCAATAAATAAATGAACAAATATTTGATATTTATTAAACGTGAGAATCAAAATTTCATTTTTCGTTAAGTTAACCAATTTTGTTAAGTTTGTGGCTTTTCTGTTTTGTTATGTAACATGATTGGTTGCAACATGGGTTTGTGTGGTCTGTAACCTCTCTCAACAGGCTTAAAAATGTGGGCATAGGTGTGTCTGGGACATGGCCATGGATTGTACTGGAATATTTCTGCATTAACATGTAAAATTTTTTTTTCTTCGGGATATGTAAATAAAATGAAAGTAACAAAATGGATACTTCACTTTATGGCTTAAATCAACAGATCTAGATGAGATCTTTCATTTGGCATCAAAATCAGTGTGCTAGCACATTGGAGTTGCTAGATATGGCACCCGTAAATTGTTGCCAGTTGCAGTGAACCCCCACCTGCACCTTATGCATGCATTGTGGTCAAATACCCTATTGAACAAAATCACATTAATTTCAATTGTGTTATTAGCTAGAAAGTTATAGTATCTAACTGGATGACCCTGAAAATGTTACATCGAAGTTTCCATCCTGTTTTCCCATATATCTGTGTAATTTAAGACCTATTCACATCAAAAAGTTTCATTAATTTGGTGGTGGTACAAGATAGAATTCAGATCAACCCATGACACATTGAATGAAGAGCTGTTGTCAGGTTGAGTTGCATCATTTCATCAGTTGGCCTACCACAGGTTTCAATCCCTCTGCTGTGTGTTGGAGCATCGAGGGAAGGATGTGACAGTTTAGCTAGACAGACAGTGAGGAATGGAATTCTTTTACAACCTGACAGATACCACTTAGCCTGTTGCTCTGGTTCTCAAGAGTATGGCTGAAAGCTGCTCCTGTCACCATCCATGTGTACTCTCTTTCTCATATAACGTGGCAAGATCATGACAGTCAGTGAGTGGCAACTTGACATATACGAAACAAACAAAGTGCCGCTTACAAAATTCTGTATCAGCTGATGCACGAATGAACAAAAATTAACATTAAGTTGGCTATTCTGAGTGCACTGCGGACAAGCAGAAAATACGTGGATAAGAAAGAGTTCCTAGATTAATTAATAAAAAAAATTTTACGTGGTCAGAAAACAGCAGTTGTTAGTATTACAAACTAAACTTCGTGCTAAAGTAGTAATGTATAGGTGTTCAAAATGAAATGCACATTAAAACGATCCGTATCCAAATGAAACAAACCTTCAAACCTTGGGAGTTCTTTTCATGTCGTATTTCCACTGTCCATCCATGCCTTCCATACGTGCTTGATATTAATACCAAAAGTTTACAGAAATATTGTACAGTTTTGTTAAATTGCTTTTTCAAATAATTTGACTAAATATATTATAAACTCGTGTCATTTCAAGCCAATAATAGGAGAAAAGTCAACTTTTTAAAAGACTGGATCAAGAGGCAGGCAAATATGCTGCTACCTGTTGAGTAACGCGCTCTGCTCACAACACGCTCTGCCATGCCATGCGCACCATCCGTCAGTTGTCTCCCGAAGCATTACCAGCTAGAAAAATATAGCTTTCTTGTGNCACCTGCACCTTATGCATGCATTGTGGTCAAATACCCTATTGAACAAAATCACATTAATTTCAATTGTGTTATTAGCTAGAAAGTTATAGTATCTAACTGGATGACCCTGAAAATGTTACATCGAAGTTTCCATCCTGTTTCCCCATATATCTGTGTAATTTAAGACCTATTCACATCAAAAAGTTTCATTAATTTGGTGGTGGTACAAGATAGAATTCAGATCAACCCATGACACATTGAATGAAGAGCTGTTGTCAGGTTGAGTTGCATCATTTCATCAGTTGGCCTACCACAGGTTTCAATCCCTCTGCTGTGTGTTGGAGCATCGAGGGAAGGATGTGACAGTTTAGCTAGACAGACAGTGAGGAATGGAATTCTTTTACAACCTGACAGATACCACTTAGCCTGTTGCTCTGGTTCTCAAGAGTATGGCTGAAAGCTGCTCCTGTCACCATCCATGTGTACTCTCTTTCTCATATAACGCGGCAAGATCATGACAGTCAGTGAGTGGCAACTTGACACATACGAAACAAACAAAGTGCCGCTTACAAAATTCTGTATCAGCTGATGCACGAATGAACAAAAATTAACATTAAGTTGGCTATCCTGAGTGCACTGCGGACAAGCAGAAAATACGTGGTCAGAAAACAGCAGTTGTTAGTATTACAAACTAAACTTCGTGCTAAAGTAGTATTGTATAGGTGTTCAAGATGAAATGCATTTTAAAACTATCCGTATCCAAATGAAACAAAACTTCAAATCTTGGGAGTTCTTTTCATGTCGTATTCCCACTGTCCATCCATGCCTTCCATACGTGCTTGATATTAATTCCAAAAGTTTACAGAAATATTGTACAGTTTTGTTAAATTATTATTTCAAATAATTTGACTAAATATATTTTAAACTCGTGTCATTTCAAGCCAATAATAGGAGAAAAGTCAACTTTTTAAAAGACTGTATCAAGAGGCAGGCAAATATGCTGCTACCTGTTGAGTAACGCGCTCTGCTCACAACACACTCTGCCATGCCATGCGCACCATCCGTCAGTTGTCTCCCGAAGCATTACCAGCTAGAAAAATATAGCTTTCTTGTGNCTCTGCCATGCCATGCGCACCATCCGTCAGTTGTCTCCCGAAGCATTACCAGCTAGAAAAATATAGCTTTCTTGTGTAAAATAACAAATTTACGAACGTATACCAATAGTTTTATTTTTCCACGAGCTCTGCATAATTTTTAAGTAACATGTATTTCCGTGTACAGCGATTTTGATTACTAGTCATTTCTATTGGGTCGGTAATCGTTATGTCTACGTCCATTACACATCATGTTGTTCTCCTGCAAATCCATTTCCTTGTTGTTTTCGTGTTGTTACTATACTGTATTAATAAAACGAAGAAAGTGGGACACGCATGGGTAGTTTTTAAGCAATTCTTACAATATTCCATGCCACATTTTTTCAACTCTAACTGTTTAGTATCATTAATAGCAAAATTACTCCTTTGCAATAGTCGTTGGTGAGTTGTTGCCGAATGAAAATGTGTTGTCAAGCAAGTTCTCCAAATTACTTTTATTTCCAGTAATATTAGCTGTAACATCCAAAGTGGTATAAGAACTACAATTACAGTCTCACAAATGTTAACCCAAATTTGCGGTCTCTGATAAATTAAAAAAAAAGTTAGCAAATATTCAATTTTTTGCAAGGTTTTACATTTTTGCTTTTATAACCTACGAATTTTTTAGACAGATGTCAGTCTAAGAATACGTTAAAATTGGTTTAGCATTACAGTACAATATCAAGTGGATTAGCTGACAGCGTGTTGATAAAATATACAGCCTCCACTTGATGCACCAGCTGATGGCAAAGGATACATAAACAAAACGGAAACATTTGGTACTACTTTCGTCGAACTGTCAAAAACTCGCCATGTTACATGAGACATAGAGTACGTGTTAGCACAGTGCTCCTCGTTCTATTGCTTTCAAGTTTACAGTGTTGAGTCTTCCATTACTGTTCGTACCCACTTTGAGCAAAGTAGGACAAGTTAGGTAGTACTGTTTGATGTTTTGGTTGGGAAGCATTTTGACCAAATGAGTAAAGAGAAGATCCTGTATTTTTTAAGTTTTCTTTTACAAGGTTCAGCCATTTTTTAAATTAATAATGTGTGTANAGTAAAGAGAAGATCCTGTATTTTTTAAGTTTTCTTTTACAAGGTTCAGCCATTTTTTAAATTAATAATGTGTGTAAAATAAAACAAACTGTTTGGCAAGTAGTTTTATTGTGTTGTTATATAATTATACCTATTTTGAATTGTCATACCTATCTGATTTGTTTCTAATTTATTTATGAGTAGGGTCGTGCGAATACAGCTTTTTGAACTTTCGTGAAACTGAAACGAAAATGAATCGTAGTTTCTTGAGAGCTCAGTCTTAATGAAAGTTTAACAAATTTGATTACATTTTAGCAAGTTATTCATTATAACAAATTTCTTGCAAATCCAAACAAAAAAATTGAAGATAGTAAGTATTTGCCACAGGAGTTCTTGTCTATTTTTAAATTTCCATTTTATGTAGTTATTTTATTTATAAAATAATGAAAATAAACAAAATGAATTACTGATAAAAACATATTTTGTTGGTACACTAAATGAATATTATTGGACACCTGAATATTTATTGAAATTGAGGATTGTTGTTTTGTTACAACTTTCAGCAACCAAGTTTCTTCTTATTCTTACTAAAACAAAAATGAAAGTTATCATTTTTTATTTTCTTTATGGTTTCGATTTACTAAAAATTTGTACAATCCTGTTTGAGATTTTATGTGCCTGAATGAGTATACTCACACAGTGTCGGAAAAACTTTGTCAAAAACATAAATACTGAGCATATTTCTGTTCTCTCTGAATGGAATTTGCGTATATAAAAAATATGTAATTCTGTCTATATATTACGATTGTAAGTATTTAAATTAGTATATCACAATTTATGTTAAATGTACCATTATTGTTCGAGAATTTTTTATACTCAAAAAAGTTTACTATGGCTTGATGCAGGCTGTCAATGAAATTATGCATGAAAATGGAAAAAGCCAAAGAATGGCTGAGTGTGTGTACATGTGTGTGAGTATTGGTGCTGGATAAAGTCTCAGTCCTGAATTGGTTATTAAAAAAATGCTTTGATTAGNGATTGTAAGTATTTAAATTAGTATATCACAATTTATGTTAAATGTACCATTATTGTTCGAGAATTTTTTATACTCACAAAAGTTTACTATGGCTTGATGCAGGCTCTCGATGAAATTATGCATGAAAATGGAAAAAGCCAAAGAATGGCTGAGTGTGTGTACATGTGTGTGAGCATTGGTGCTGGATAAAGTCTCAGTCCTGAATTGGTTATTAAAAAAATGCTTTGATTGGAGTTATTTGATAAAGTGCAAGTAGCAATAAGCAAATGTAGTACTCAAACTTGTACACTATAATTTGGTGAAAATCAGCTGCCCAGTGGAACAAAGGAACATGTTTTGTAATATATTGTACATTTTATCTACATTGTTTTTATCTAATTTATCTCAACTTTTTAATAGTTTTGTTTTATTACAAATATCAGATATTTACGTAAGTAGTACTATTTTCTTCATGATTATGTATACACATATTCCTATGCCATTCTCTTGAAAGGAAACTGTTTAGCTGATGTATAAATGCATATAAATAGGTGTATAAATTAAAAAGATTTCACGTATTTTGCGTAAATGAGTTTAAAAAAAAAAATGTATTGATTGTTACAGCAGCGTTTTGTTTTCAGGTTCAAGACACGGAACACTTTCAAAAGGCATATGAAAACTCGTCATGGGAAGCTGCTGACCACAACTGGCAGCGTGATAGCAATGTCCGATGACGAATCTGCCCAAGTTGAAATAGCTTCGCGATCGGAAGATCTGCACGCACAGAAGAAGCCTGTGAAGGTAAAGAAAGAAGGGAAGAAACTTGTTCATAAAAGTTCTGAAAGCGTGCAGTCTGAAACGTTGTCATGTAGCCAGGCTGCTAGATCTGCAGAAACGGAAAGTGCAGATCAGTCTTCCCATGGAGATATTGNTTTATTACAAATATCAGATATTTACGTAAGTAGTACTATTTTCTTCATGATTATGTATACACATATTCCTATGCCATTCTCTTGAAAGGAAACTGTTTAGCTGATGTATAAATGCATATAAATAGGTGTATAAATTAAAAAGATTTCACGTATTTTGCGTAAATGAGTTTAAAAAAAAAAATGTATTGATTGTTACAGCAGCGTTTTGTTTTCAGGTTCAAGACACGGAACACTTTCAAAAGGCATATGAAAACTCGTCATGGGAAGCTGCTGACCACAACTGGCAGCGTGATAGCAATGTCCGATGACGAATCTGCCCAAGTTGAAATAGCTTCGCGATCGGAAGATCTGCACGCACAGAAGAAACCTGTGAAGGTAAAGAAAGAAGGGAAGAAACTTGTTCATAAAAATTCTGAAAGCTTGCAGTCTGAAACGTTGTCATGTAGCCAGGCTGCTAGATCTGCAGAAACGGAAAGTGCAGACCAGTCTTCCCATGGAGATATCGTTGAGCAAGCACTCAGGCAAAGTGACATTTCTTTTCCTAGTAACGATGGAAGTTGCAGCAAAGTGAAGGTTGAGACCGTGTGGGATGAGGAGCCTCTTGTCGACTCAAGTCCCACCGTGCTTCACAACTTTGTGACCGAGGAGAACAAGCATGAAAGCGTGGTCAAGGTCAGCCCACTTGTTCATACTTTAACAGCCACTGTCTCGAGCAACGTCGAGCAAAATAATTTTGCTGACAGAAAACTGAGTATTGCCACAATAGCCGCAGACAGATTTAATTTCGTCACACCAGCAGCTGAAGTTTGTCAGAGTGCTTGAATTGTGTGCGTACTTACGTTAATTTCTCATCAGATCTGGCTCATCTATTCAGAGTTGTTTCCACTGCTGTGGTTTATTCCAGCTCACCGCAATACTCTGATGTATATTTATGCATTATGAATCATTCATGAGCTAACTACCTGACTGAAATTTGAATGATGCTGTAACTTTTGTTTAGGTTACAGAAGCACTGATACAAGAAAGTTTGTTAATAGTACTTTGTGTGACACAGCTATTATAAAGCTACATGTCAAAAACAGTTGTGATTCACTCTGTTGGCTAGAGTTCGTAGTGTTTCAATATTTTTACATAAAATATTAAATGCATTTAGTGTGTTATGTTTCTTACAATTTTAGTTTTTATACATAATGATATTTGTGCATTTGAATTATTTTTTATTACAAATTGTGGTAAAATTAATTGAGAATATACTGAAAACAAAACGTTTTTATAATAAAAAAATTTGAAGTGGGAAAAATTTTGAAATTAGTATTAATATTTGTATGGTAATGCCACACATTTATTAGTGCTTGCAAATCTGTTAAAATGTTAACAGTAAACCTGGGATTAATCTGTAATGTGTGATAATCTAAACTTAGTTTTCCCTATTATATATCTGTGGTGTGTTATGTGTAAGAAATACATTTAAATTTACTAGTTTAAAGTGTTTTGCTCATACATAGTTTTATTTTGTATTTGAAAAAAAATTAAAACTTTATTTATACCAATGCAAAGTACAGTAGTTGAAAAGAAAATGTTTCAGATGTGGAGCTTTAGTACTCTGAGAAAAATTATTTGAGGTCTCTTCTCCCTCCCTTCTCATGTAGCAGAAATTTCACTAGCAAGCAAATAACTCATTTGGTTTTCGTTGTCTCCTCAGTTTTTGGGTGTTGATTGTAATTTGTTTTAATTTAATATATAACTTATTGCGGATAATTTAAAGTTACAAAATCGCAGTGCATTGTTGAATGAAGGCCATATTTCATTTGCATATATATTTATAACAGTGGTTGGTGGCAGTATGTACAGTGAAACTTGTATCCCCTTTCTTTTTTCCATGGATTTTTCTTCCTTTTTCCTCAAAGCATAGGGAACATACTGCAAAATGTATAAAAGTGTAAAGAGAGATAAATGTATGTTCTAGTAGTATTAAAAATATATAAAAGGACAGGAATTAAAGTATTCACAGTTTAGTACTTGTCGATAGGTGCACAGACGCACAAAGAAGGACGACACATTTTCCATGCGGTTGCGCGATACCTACGTTTTGCTGGCTAGGCCAGCTTCATCGGGCAACGAGTTGTCCTACAACCGCGTGGAAAATGTGTTGTCCTTTGTGTGTTTGTGCCTGTTAAGTACTACCCTGCGAGTACTTTAATTCCTGTCCTTTTATATATATTTAGTAGCCTAGCGGCCTACTTGCAACCTTAACTAACGTGTTCTAGTATTAGTATATTAAACAAAAGAATATATGTATACATATATATATATATATTTAAAATTGAAGATAAAGTAAACTCAGGAGTATAAAAAGGGTGGGAGGGAGAGGGGGAGAGAGGGGGCATTGATGATTACAGAAATTCCTTCCTGGAACTTTTCACATTTGATTTGTAGTATATTGAAATTACTGTACTTGTGAAACAGTGTAATACTTTTTAACACATCACTTTGACCAAAGTAACAAGGTTTTCATCTGGTCTACTTTCTCTGGGCTTTTTGAGTAATCTGTGCTTGGTTGTCATCCACACCCTTTTCCACTCCCCTGTCTCATGTTAGATTGATCATACACCACCTCCAAATTTTTTTGTGTTGGCGTTGATGCTGTTAGTCAGAAGCAAACCAGGAATAACCAGACTGTATTTTCTGCTGTGTTGTGGTTCATGTGTGATTGAGAGGTAAGGCTTGCCGTAAAAGTTGCATCACACACTAAAACCAGCATTCACATTATTATAATGATCTTCAAGTAAGTACAATTTTTAAAAATGAAGGTGGCTATGTTTTGTGTTATTGAATTTGTTTAAAGGAGTTCTGGATCTTTTCTCAAAATACCCTTAAATATTCCATTTATTACTTTAAATTAAAGTTTTCATAAAAAAAATTGTTATCTCAGAAGTGTGTAACTAGGAAATTAAGCAAAAACCCCAAATTTTCGTGAACTGACTGAAAGAAATTCAGAATTGCAATGCTATAAAAATATGAACATATACTTGAGACATAGGAAGCACAAATGAATGCAGTTTGGTTTGTACCATTTTTAAAGAGTACTTGTTGACAAAAATATTGGAACCAAGTATGGTGTAAGTTTTTATATAATCATAACCTTTTGTTATCTTTTGTATTTGTGAGTAAAAATGATTTAGGTTCATTACAATTGTGTATAAATAATGGGTGAATTACATTGTAACATTGTTTTACCATAAGGATCTAAATATTGTCTGCCTCATATAAGTTGGTGAGTGGCAAATTGATGTATATGAAAAAAAACAACGTGCCATTTACACAACATGTATCAGCTGATGCACAAACGAACAAAAATTAATATTATGTTGGCGATTCTGAGTGCATTGCAGATGTACATCAGACTAGCAGAAAATACGCGGATAAGAAAGAGTTCCTAGATTAATTAATACATTTTATTTTACGTGGTCATAAAACAGCGGTTTTTAGTGTTACAAATTTAACTTTGTGCTAAAGTAGTAATGTAAAGGTGTTCCAAATGAAATGCACCTTAAAATGATCTGTATTAAAATGAAACAACTTGAAACCTTGGGAGATCTTTTCATGTCGTATCCCCCCCCCCCCTCTCCTTTCATGCTTTCTATAATCGCTTGATATTAATTCTAAAAGCCTACAGAAATATTGCAGGAATGCAGGGTATTGTTAAATTTTTTTTTTTTTGATAATTTGACAAAATATATTTTAAACTCATGTCATTTCAAGCCAGTAATAGGAGAAAAATCAACTTAAAAAAAAATGGATCAGGAGGCAGGCTAACGTGCTGCCACCTGTTGAGAAATGCATGCGGCTCACAAAAGCGCTACCTGCCATACCATGTGCGCCATCTCTCTCTCTCCTGAAGCACTAACCAGCCAGAAAAATATAGCTTTCTTGTGCTTGTGTAAAATAACAAATTTACGAACATATACCAATGGTTTTATTTTTCTGCGAGCTCTGTATAATTTTTAAAGTAACATGTATTTCCGTGTACAGCAATTTTGTTTACTAGCAATTTCCTTTGGGCCGGTAATCGTTACGTCTACGTCCATTACACGCCATGTTCTGCCGCCCGCTTTGCAAAGTCGTTGGTGAGTTGGCGAATAAGTGCATTGTCAAGCAATTTCCAAAAATTATTTTTATTTCAATTCTTAACATATTAGCTGTAACGTCCAGCGTTTGGTAAGAACTACAATTACCGTCTTGCAAATGTTAACCCAAATTCACTGTCTCGGATAAATTAAAAAAGAGTTAGCAAATATTTAATTTTTTGCATGGTTTTATATTTTACATTTATAACCTACAAATTTTTTAGGCAGATGTCAGTCTATAGATACCTTAAAGTTTGTTTAGCATTACAGTACAATGGCAAGTGGATTAGCTGACAGCATGTTGATAAAAAATTAAAAAATACAGCCTCCACTTGACGCACCAGCTAATGGCGAAAGGATACAGAAACGAGAAGTAAACATGTGGCGCTACTTTCGTCGAACTGTCAAAATCTCGCCAACTTATATAAGACAGACAATACCATGAGGACAATTATAGAATGCAAGTACTCAGTCACATTTTTAAAAAAAAATTTCAAATTTCGAAATAGGTAACAAGAAGTGCCTTGATTAAAATTTTACTCTCTTTTAAAGTGAAAAATAAGCGAAAATATGAAAAACTAGTAAGGGAATGTGTTAAGCTCACCATCACTTGTGTGACTGGAAATGCAACTTGCCTTTGATTTTTTTAATTGTTAAAATTTGTTTAGTAGTAATTATATTCTAGAAGTTATATGTTGTATAGAATAATTTAGCAAAATGTCATGTTAGTTTGTAGAATTGTTAAAATATAGAGCAAAATAGCTAGTTTCAGAAAACTATAATATCAGGGTATCTCAATTTTGTAAAACTATGTAGTTTTCTTCTCCCTCCTCTTCCTGTCTTCCTGATCAAAGCAAATACAAGCATGCCTAGTGGTTATAACTGATGTTGTTTTACCCCTTGTTTCTTTTGTATCTTTTGACTGCATAGGAGAAATTATTTGCCTTTGCCTACAGCACTTAAAATTTTAACAAACTGAGCTATGTATGTTATGTTGTGATACACTGGTGGAAAATGAACACCCGGATGCAATGGTCCCACATGAATGAAGGATGTAATTATAAAGGTTGTACACTGTATATGATAATGATCACAGGGTCGTACACCTATGGACAGAGGCTACAGAGTGTCTTGAACAACGTCAGTGTCTTATATAGCCTGCTTCAGCGACAATGCAATCCTGCAGTCATGCCTAGAGACGATCATAAAGGTGTCGGATGTCATCTTGGGGAACAGTGTTCCACGCTAATTCCACTTGTTGCAATTGGTGGAGGTTTGTTGCTGGTATTGCAGACCGCACCAAACGCCATCCCATCATATCCCACACATGTTCAATGGGACATAGGTCGGGTGATCGTGCTGGCCAGGGGAGTTGACGAACACCTTCGAGAGCACGTTGGGTAACACGACACGTGTGCACTAGCATTGTTCTGCTGGAAGAGGACGTCTCCTTAGCCTTGTCAGAACGGCAACAAAATGGGCTGGTGGATGTTCTGGATGTAGCGTTCACTGTTTCCACAACAAACACCAGAGGCATACTGTCGTTGTAAGCTATTGCTCCCCACACCATGATGCCAGGAGTTGGTCCTGTATGTCGCTGCTGTATACACTCTGGTTGCGACGCCGCACTAGCAAATGACCATCACTGGCGCCAAGGCAGAATCTGCTCTCATCACTAAACACAACTTCATGCCATTCATCCCTCCAGTTGCATCATTCGCTACACCATCCAAGGCGGGCTGCACGGTGATGAGGTGTGAGAGGAAGCCTGACGAGCGGACCCTTGACCGTAGCCCAGCGTCCAGCAAACAGTTGGTGATGGTCGTAGTTGACATCCTGGGTGTAACAGTTACGGTAGCTGCTTCTCAGCCTTCGTACTTTTGTAATTTTTCGCAGTGCTCTTAGCCATTAGGTCTTTCTGCGTTTCGAGAGGAGGGGAGAGGAATCACTCCCTCATCGCAGGTGTCGCAGCTTAGCACCTGAGTTGACCAGATCCGAAGCCCCAACCTTATTCACAAGTACAACAAAGAGCACCCTACCACAAAGTTCTGAGACCCTCGTTCTCAGAGACCAAGCGTGTGGTCTGGCCAGGGTTGTATCCATACCCTAGTCTCTCTCCAGGACACAACCGGAGCAAGTTGACGCTCACCGCCCATTCTTTCTTTAAGAGGGGGAATCTCTCCAGACCACTTCCAGCATATGGAGTTAACCACTACCAGCACGAGTCCAACCTCTAGTGATTGGTACACCAGAGAGAACCTCTGGTGGGGCCGAACCGATCAGTCCGTGCTCCTGCTTATTTTCAATTGCACTAGTGGGTTTTCAGTTTTCAATGACCGACCGCTCCATTTATGGCGAGCACCAGGCGCTGGGTGCAACAGTGGCCCTAATCTGTTCGGCTGTTGCCGTGCTATCAGCAATGGCTGCTCATCTGATGCGGTGGTCCAGGCGGGAATCCAAATGACACTGTCGTCCAGAACCATGTTAACGCACATGTGCACCATCATTGGACCACCGGCACCACTATTGATACACAGCAGACACTTAATGTCCTATGCATTGGGCAATTCTTTGGAAGGACTATCCTGCCTCCCTCAGGCCCACAATAAAACCTCGTTCAAAGTTCATTACTTGCACAAAGTGTGGTCGTCTATGCCATTGTGGCACGTCTACAATGCTTACTACACACAGGCCAATGCTTGAGACAACAGACTACTCTTTTAACCGCGTCAACTACTGTTGTATTGGGCTCAGTGGTGTTATGCGTAGTAAAAGGTTCTTGCTCTGTCCACAGCATAGCACTGTGATCATTGCATGTACTGCCTCCGATCAGTGCCCCATGCGCAAATGGTGTTTCTACCTCACTGCTTTAGTAGTGTTCATTTTTCAATTTCCACCAGTGTAGTATTATTCTGGTGGACATCTCATTACAATAAAAGTTATATTTGTTCATGTGCGACCAAATTAAGGTACTATGTTATATGAAGTATTCTGGAATGTTGGCATATCTTTGGGCATTAGATTGATAGTATGCACAAGACAATACATATGGGTGTAGATGGATGCTTGCCATTTTTAATTTTGCTCTTATTATGCTTAATTTTTGTATTTAAACTATAACCAATGTCACATGTAACTGCCATTTTTTTCCCAATGAATTGTACTTTATTTTTTGTAAGAATGGTTATTTTATGTTAAACTAAGTTGGGTCAGTTTGAAAAAACATCCTACTGGGGATAGATTCTGTCATTCCTACTATTTTTTTGATTATATGTTGTGTTTGTTTTGAAGTACAAATATGTGACTGCTTATTCCTTCTTGAGTATCCAAATCTTAAATAATATTTCAACCGTAAGTGTCGCATTTATAGTGTAGGCCGAGATTTGGTTACAGTGTATCGTTAAGAGGAGGTGTGTTATCAACTTTAAAGTGAAGAAGTTTTCCTATAGGTGTTACTGCTTACATAACATCTGTTATTGCATTTTAAATATTATTCTTAGTTTTGTGATTCAGAGGAAATTTAGTTTATTTTAAAGAACATTATTAACATTACTCAAGTACTCACAGTCTAGTACTTGTCAACAGGTGTGCACACACACGCACGCACACACACACACGCACACACAGGATGACACAATTTTTATGTGGTTGCGTGATCACCTGAAAAGTGTATTGTGTGTGTGTGCGTGCATGCGTGCGCGCACATGCTTCTGTCCTTTTATATTTTACTAGCAGCCTACTTGTAACCTTTACTCTTGTAAAAGTGGAGTTTTCCTTTAAGAAGAATGTTCAATCTAGTACATAATAAGATTACCAAATACCTCAAAATATTATTAAATTGAGTATTCAACTTGATGCAGGTTATGAAATAAATGAGTTCGTACTTTTATTTGTGTAATTTATTGTTTTCCTTATTGAAAAAAAAAAAAAAATAGCATAGTTATTTATGTGGCTGCATTTGGTTCCAAACAGTATACTTAGTTTGTTGTTTAGCAAGATATATTCTAGCCATAAATAATTGCTTGAATCCCAGAAAGACAACATAATTAGGATATAAATTAAATGTGGCTATGGATTACTGACATTAGTGTAAAAATAACATTACTTTAGCACAAAAATGATTAATTTAGAGCATAGTGATGTTAAGATGTCCTTTTACTATGGGTGTTTCGATATTATAAAACCTATTACGTACTGATTACAATTACAGAATCACCCAAAAATTTTAATGTTGCCAATATTCCTAACTGATTAAGAATATATGCCAAATTATTACATTAATAAATAAAATAACAAGCTAACATCAATGGACAGAAAAGACTTTCAGCTTGCAAACATGCAAACATTAACAGCTATCGTAAAGTACGTGAATTATTTTCAACATTAATAAACGTAATAAACTAAAAACTCTGACAGAAAGTACTGTAAAATCTTTTATTTATTTTTTTTCATTAGAATCTATATTTTCACTGTCTATTCAAAAATCAATAAACACATTCCTCTATACAAGAGAGGTAAAACAAGTTTGCCATATTTGTTTACCTTGTAGACCTCAAGCGTGGAACTTGTAGGTTATATTTAATAACTCAGTATTGTTAAAAGTTATAAAGCCGTTTACTTAGATGTAGATTTATATGAAAAAAATATCCAAGCAATAACTGAAATAAGAGTATGTGGAACGTGAGTTGAATAATGTCTTTAAATATTGTTATAGCACATCTCCTGTGCAAACACAAATTTCCGAAATGAACTTGTATAAATTTACTATTTACCGTAATTTCTACACACAATTTGAAAATTGCAGGCATGTTATCACGTTTTGTTCTGAATGTTACGTTAATATTTAACCTTAATACACAAATATTTTGGGTAATAACGTGAACAGTTTTGTATGTTATCAGCTGGAATATCATTGATAACAATTAATCCCTGATAATTCGTTATCAGGCAATTACAGTTAATCAGTAGTCGAATCGGTACATCCCTACATGTTAGCGTTCTTGTCAATGGGAGGTGTAATCAGAAAGTATTAAAACATGCGGTGAGGAAAATAAAATTAGTATAGCTACTTTTTTTGAAAATTTAGTCTTCTACTAGTTGTCCACTCACTCGAAAAAATAGAGGAAGTAAAGATGCACTAAAATGTGGAATGATTGCCAAAGTTGAAGTCAGTAAATAAGTTCCAGTAAAATTATAAAAATGTTTTAACAATTTATATAGAGGCAGTGGCTCAGTGTTTCAGTTTTAGCTGAAAAACATAGATTGCTTCAGATTGTTGTGGAGTGGCGAGCTCAATACACTAGTGTTTGCATTGCAGCGTCTCTTTTATCACTCAAACATTTTTGAATTATGCTTAGCATTCATCCGGTCGTGTCTGTGATTTGTTTTGTTTGTTTATTGAGGAAGATGGTGCCAATAAAGAACATAATGTCTTTTATCTATGTTTCCCTCTTATCATATACAGGTTATTCACACAATGTTCTGTGGTGATTTAGTGTAATCAGTGTAGAGTTTTATCTTCATTCAATTTTAATACTCTTTGGAAATAACGTACTTATAGTATTGGTCGCTCAATTTGTCGAAGTATCACTTTAGTAGTGACAGCTCAGTCATAAACGTAAAATACTTTACATATATATTTTTGTCATAATCTGTGGTTAGCGATGGAAAATAAAACATAATTCTAAATGGTAGAAAATAATTTAGAGTACAATACAGTACCAAACACTGAGGCACTTTTCTAGGAACAGCCAGGCCCTTTCTGACAAAGCATGTAGGATGTGTTGTTACACCTTATACGTACTATTTTACAAGGCAGTGGTTTTCTGCATTTCATTAGAGATTTTGCATTAAAACTTACAAAATATTTCTTTAAAATCATGAAAGCTAAAAAATTACATTGTTAGTGGTTGAATATGTGTAGTACTTGAATGCAATAACAGATTTCTGCAGGGTTTTTTTTATAAATAAAAAATATTGGATGTATACAAGTACAGCAAGTGCAGTCTAACTTAAAAAAATCTATTTACATGCACGCAGGCAGTTTTAAGTATATATGTTGAATCTTCCATCATGTAATTATTACATAAAATGTAATTTTGTAGTAGATCTGTAGTTCCTTCCCTTAGTTATCCTAACAAATATCTTGGTGATATGTTGTCAGTGTGATCTTCATGTTGCTGGGCAACTTTTTTTTAGGACTGAACTCCAGTTGTGATTTTGATCTTGGTCATGAAATTGAAATTTGGTTTTGCTTATATTCCATGCAATGTGCAGTGTGTTTTCTCTCTGACCTTTTACTGTTTTCTTAGTTTAGAATTGCTTAACAGAGTCTCTGACAGTGCAGTGTTTACCGAGGGTTGTTTGCGCAACACATTTAGTAATTTTGGCTTTACACATTAATGTAACAAATACAGGTTACAAGTGTAACTTTTGTAGCATCCTGGCAACAACTGTAGGGTAGTACAGTGTTACAAAGCAGCAACGCATACGTGTGTCATGCCAGTCCCCACCCCCCAACACACACATACACCATCCTTTGTCCTGCTGTAATAGCAGAGAGGAGTTGAAATGGGGAGCTTTTTGATTATACCTCATATATTTGCATCAGGCAAAATATTTACTAACAAATGGTTGGCCTGTATATATAAAAAACAAAGCTACATACATTTGCACATTACTTAGTTCTTTTTACATAAAAAGCCATCAAAATTATGTACTATGTATTTTGTGTGTACAAGTTTTAATTTAATTATTTTAGTTTTCCTGTGTGAACTTTGAACTGAAACTCTTCTCCAAGTTTTCTTTTTTACTCATGCATACTTTGTAAAAACTTGTTATTAAATCTAAAATGTTAAATAAGTTTATTTACATTTTTTTTTTTATCCATAATACTTTTCTGTGAAGTTCTGTGAGGCAAGTCTCATTGTGTGTGTAGTTTTAATATTTTTTAAATATGTGATGCCATAATTGTTGTGTTGTTCGTACAGTGTAACATAAGAGACTGACATCCACTTTGTGTATCTGTGCATTATTGTGATTAATGTGTTAATTGTCTGTGCTTCTACTTGTGTTCACGTTCCCCCAATTGTGCAGCACTTAATCGTTTTGAAAATAATGTCCATGAAGTAGAGTGTGGTGTGTACCTGAAAAGCAATATAAAAGTATGTAGGTTTAAGAATGCAAATTTGAATGAGGATAACTAACTGTTCTGAGCAGCAAGAGATCAATATGCTACCTCATTTTAAAAATTGATTACAAACAAAATTTTCTTATTTTTTTTATTCTGCTAACATAATGCGTATGGAAATATTAACTTGTATTAGCTTATCACATATACGTAATACAAGAGAGGAAAAAATAACAATTTTGATTCTCATAAATGCAGTTGATTATGCTAGAATGGTTAATTTCTTGAGAAAAAAACTATTGAAGAAATAATGTTTGTGAACTAGCAATAGTTATTTGATGGTATAATATAACCAATAAAATTGGCATGTTACTTAAATATGCAAAGTGAACATGCATTAAGATTTTTTTAATACAAAGTTATTTACTGCTGTTTTTCTGTACAGTTTATACAATTATTTTTTTTTACTAATAATCGTAAACAGTGTCGTTAGATGCTCAATTCAAGCTTTTGGCACAGTCAAAAATAATATTTAAATTTTATTGCATTTCTTTTCTCCATACACTCACATACACATTACAATATGCGAGTCCGTGCAAAATGTGTAGATGTAGTTTTGCACATTTTTGTAAATTAGACTAAATGGTCTTGCTTTTCAAATTATATTTGTTGTTTTTCCTATATGAGAGCTTGGCAAACTTCAAAAAGTGGGTTATCCAGGTAGTATCTGGCACACTACAATTCATAATATGTAATTCCATTTACAGTGCATTTATATTTTAGTGACTAATTACTGGTACCTGATAACATGTGGGGTGCTATTAATTGAAGATTGACAAAGATGGAAGCAGATAGAAACCAAAAAAGTGTGGTAACTGATATGTATCTACATACTGTAAAACTGTTTCACAGAATTGTCCATATTCTATGAACTTTTGTGAAATTTGAACGCGAGTTTTATTATTACTACATGTTTCGCAGACATTTAGACACACGGCAGATCTTTCGGAAACATGCTTAATGTTGGATTATTAGGGTATCGTTTTATTTACTTGTGCATATGTTTCATTCAACCATATGGTCCTGTTTTATATTTTATTTCATTTTGATCCTTAAGTTCAAATATATGAATATATTCCACCTGTCAGTACAGTACTGTTTTTTCTTCTTCCCTCTGTTTCTGGTTGCTGGAAAAATATTGGCAAGTTGGAATTGTGAATGTTATTTGTTTCTCCAATACGAAACTTTTCTGATTTCATTTTTACGTAACGTGTTTTAAATATATAAATATATATATGGTATGTAATGTATGCGTATTTAAAGCATTATGAAATAGTGTTCTTAAGATAATGTGAAATGTTTTAATTCATTTGTAAATACATTCCAGTGGGTGAAAAATCATTGTTTGGAAGAACTTAAGCTTCCATGAATGACATCATTGTTAAGAAAAATAGGGTGAAAATGCCATTGCACATTTTTTTTTGCAGGGAGGGGAGAAAGGTGATTTGTGAATCAAACAGTTGAGACTTTCCTTTCTTAAAGTAATATTTTTCATTACAGTGTGAAGTGATTGAACTTGTTTTACAAATTATGTATTGTTTTATTGCAGTTACTTTTTTAATGTTTGTGGTTTTTAAAGAGAGAAAATATATTTGACTATGGCAAAATTTGGCTATTTATGTATCGTAATTACAAAGGAGGAAGTGCCACTATTCATTGAAAGGACAAATCGTCATTGTCTGAAAAAAGAATGTCTCCAAGAAAAATTGTCATTAATGAAGTTCTGTTGGTTTGCATTAGAAAGTATGCAATAAAATTTTTTCAGTGTGTGTCATCTGCATATTTAACTATGTTATATTAGTGTGTATATGTCTCTTCTCTTAGGAATTGAAGTAACCCCAAAGCTTTTGAAGATTACCTGTCTTCAAATGTTGAGTTGTTTAGTACTAGTGCTTGTACATACAGTAAAGATAAAATGTCAGAATAATCTTGAATATTTTATGTTGTATTAAAGTGTAAAATTATTTTTAAAAATTTTTTTGTGAGTNTTTTTTTTTTTTTTTTTTTTTTTTTTTTTTTTTTTTTTTTCGTAATTTAGGGATGCAATGATTTAAATTGTTTAAGTAGAGTTATGCACAAATATCAAAAAGTTGGATTTTGTTTCCTTTCAGTATGTCAAAACAGAACATTTACTTGGTCTTTACTTGTTTTTTTATGTTTAATGTTATTTGACAGGTGTCTTGGAGACATCACAGGAAATAGTGTTTAAAATGGCATCTAATGTGTATGGGGAAGAAATTTATCTTTTCCTAGTTATGTGCAATTGTGAAATACCATTGTCATATTTGAAGTACTGCAATTAAGTGAAGTGATAAGGTAGCAGTTTGTGGACTCTTGCTGTTTTTCTTGTTCATAGGAAGGTCTAGATAAACTTAAGGAGTGATTGTTTGTGTCTTGTGGTTAAGTTTTTTATTTCAATTCTGTGTGTACCTAATACATGCAGAAAACAAACTTTTTTTATACACATACAGACATTTTCTCATTATTTTTATGTATGGAAAATACATAACCTTGAAAAAATGTACCAAATTTCGTAGATGGTGCTTTTCAGTGTGCTCTTAGCTAAAAATGTCCCTTTTTCCAAAAACTTGAGATTTACTTTTGAACATCCTTAATTTATTATGTGCTTTAGGGAAAGTGCAAATCTCTCAGTGAAATTGCATGTGCCTGCAATGCTGTAAACTTACGTATGGATGGACAATAATTTTTGCATAAAAAAAATTTCTTCCCTCTTCCCCGTAAAAGGGCCTGTCTCATTGCCACCATAAAACCTGTGAATTTGTGCAAAATTTTGTGTGTGTTAAATTTTTTATTTGTATAAAAAATAATTTGATATCTGTAAATGATGCTTGTGGAATTTTGTAGAAATTCACACCAAAAGAGGCAAGTCAATTAATTATGCTAAACAATAGTGTTTCCAAAAATTTATTTCAAGATGGTAGGAGTAAATACAAAGATAGTAGAAGTATCATCGCCCATATGGTACTCTTTGTAAAATACTAAATTGTACCTTGTTTTCTGCTTTAGGTAGGTATTTAAAATTTGTGTTTTTTTAACCAGTTTCTCCTCTTTTTCTACTGTGTATTTTTTGTGTTTCAAATTGTCATTTCAAACAAACACTACACAAAAACATCATTTTGTGAGGGTCATCCAATAAGTAAGAGGGTGGTTTAAAAAAAACAATGTGTACAAATTTTGTAAAGCATTTATTTTTACTAGTATATACATTGAACTATTTTTCTACATAATCACCAAGTTACTTCAAACATTTTTATTAATGTTTAGTAGTTTATTTTATCCTCTCTTCATTCCACTGAGAGCCCATGTTACAGTCTCATCGTTGACACACATTTGAAGCTTGTTGTCACTGCCAAACCATTTCCTGTCAAGATGACCTTTCCTGTGTCAAGATGACCTTTCCTGGGAAGGAAACCGGAGTTGGTACGGCTATAGTTGCAATAACTATTAATAACCTAATCAACGTGAAATTACAAAGGTCCAGAGAGTGAGTATAGAGAAAATTTTCCCGTATGAAATTTTTTAGTGACACAATTGTCTGACTAGAAAAGTGGGGATGTTCATCTCTTGCATAGGTAAAACAGATATTTTGACCATTTTCTCAGTCTCTTCTGCTTGATGTTGGCCCTTATTTTCTCCAGGATCTCGCAGCATCTTGCAGTGGATGTTGTGATACCCTTAAGCTGATATTGGACTGGGAGAACCTCTTTGTGTCGCAGAATAGCATACGCATAACTTTCCCAGTGGAGCGAGTGACTTTGGGTTTCTTTTAATGTACTATCTCAAGATTTTTTCCAAACCACACTCTGGCACTTTGATTTGTGGGGTCAAATGATGACTTAAGGTTTCAACCCTGTTAACATTACGAGAAAACAATGAATCACCCTCTCTTGCATACGGATTCAGAAAATGTGCTTCATCCACTTGTTTGCGAGTTTCAGGCAAGAAGTGGGGCACCCAATTTTCGCTCTCTTTGTAAACCCTAAATCTACAGACACAATATATCTGGGAGATGACCATCGTAGCAATATTGTTTGCAGCAATCTTTTGATAATTTCAAGAGTAGCACAAAAAGAAAAACTATTTGTCAAACAGTTTAACATTGCAGTCAACCTAATGGGTGATGGTTTTTCCACTTCATTAATCATGAATATTTTCTCAGCCTTCTCTCAACATCATCAGCCAACATTGCACCATGGNTTTCCACTTCATTAATCATGAATATTTTCTCAGCCTTCTCTCAACATCATCAGCCAACATTGCACCATGGTGATGCAGTTTGAACTGTACACTGAAGTTAATTCCTACTGGACATAAGCAGCAAGTTTGTTCTGTACTGTAAAAAAATGGGTGACAACACTTAACAATCACATTTTGTAAGGAAGTCTACATTGTTACCTATTAAAACATGTCCAGGAAGGGGGAGACACTGTGGGTGTTGCCAACACATCCCTACCTAGGTTCACTGCACAGCAACCTTTTACCAATCTTATCTGCATAAAAACAAAACCCTTGCACATGCTGGATGATCCTTGCATTAAGAGTTGCACATTCCATTTGAACAACTTGTGCTTACTTACAAGAGATTTTGTATTAAGGGAATAGCTAGTATGTTTCGCCCATCACAATTTTTTTTCTTTCTTCCTTCTTCTATAAACTGATTATGCAAAACTTGAACCAAAATTTTTTGGTACTTGNATCACAATTTTTTTTCTTTCTTCCTTCTTCTATAAACTGATTATGCAAAACTTGAACCAAAATTTTTTGGTACTTGTAATAGCACTGCGAATAAAACCCATTAAGATGTGCTATAAATGTAGCCAACATTTTATTTTGGCCAGTTGTAATTCGTTTTTTCATGTAAATATTTTAACAGTAAAATGTTCTAAATAATATTGAATATCTAAACAGTTATATCATAGAATAGTCTATTTTATATACTTTTGCGGGCTAGTGGATTGCAGCCCTATTTGTCATGGCAGTTGTCTTTTGAGATCAACCTTGTAAATTTCAAAAATATATAAACATCCATCTTATGTGGGCCAGATATGAGAATCTGTAAAATGCTATGGTGCAGTGTAACTACACAGGTTTCATTTTGTAACTAGTTCAGACAATTTTTTGAATGAGTTTTTATCATAAGTGCATATGTTACTTGGGGTGTGTGCATGTGATGTATGTATATAAATTAAAATCATTGCTGCACATAATTTGTTTTTTTTTTTTATTACAATGTAAAGTTAATTAAATTTTTTACATCTGTGACAACATGGCTACATTCATTCACATTGTACTTTATGTATATGCTTGTCAATATTATATAGTTAGCAGATGCAGTCTATTCCTAAGTGTTTTCTTTTTTTAAATTAACTACAGAAGAAAAAGTTTTATACTACTTGTTGAATGTATATAAAAAAAAANCTAAGTGTTTTCTTTTTTTAAATTAACTACAGAAGAAAAAGTTTTATACTACTTGTTGAATGTATATAAAAAAAAATATTTTATAATTTTTGTAAGACTAATGGTATTGCATTTTTATACAAAAATTTTGTTAGTAAAGATATTTTTTGTAACCCATTTATCATGTTTATTGATTTTACCCATTTATCATGTTTGCATATTTCGAACACAGTGATAAATCAATAAAGTAATTGTTAGATATTAATGTTATATGTGAACTGTTGGTGGTACAATTGGATGAGGTGCTTTCCACTTCACTTTGATTCCTTGACCTAACTGTGATCTCGTGGTCTATTTCTGGATAAAGGGTGCAGTATTATAGTTAAAATCGCATGCTGCTGCTGTACATATAGTAATGAAGTCAGTTCATATGTTTTTCCATACTTTGCGGTCTTTCTGTTTATTCTTTGTATGAGGTTTTGTACATTTTTTTTAACTAATTTGAAAAATAGGGGTGTAGGCCTTACATGGAGACTATGAATTTAGAGAAAAATACAGGACTGAAAATAGTTGGGTTCGTCATAACATAGGCTGATAATTGTAGTCAAGTCTCAAGGCTGAGCTCAAGACAGTTATGGTCAATACTATCAGTAGTTAGAAAAGGGCGGTTCCACGCTACCTGGTGCCGGGNTCATAACATAGGCTGATAATTGTAGTCAAGTCTCAAAGCTGAGCTCAAGACAGTTATGGTCAATACTATCAGTAGTTAGAAAAGGGCGGTTCCACGCTACCTGGTGCCGAGACGAGGGACGAGCTGTGGCGTCCCCCGCGGGAGCCGATGACGTCATCATGGATGTGTTCCTGCTCTTGCATTCCACTAGGTATGCGAGGCTCTCTTCTCTGATTCGCTACGTGAGGCTCTCGAAATGCTCTCATCTCTGATTGGCTACACGAGGCTCTCAAAATGTTTTTTCAAAAATTAATTTCTTTTTTAAATTTATTTTTGCAAAGTTATGTATTTTTAAAATATTATTTATAAATGGTTTTAATCACTTCTCTACTTCATGCACGTGCATTCCATGCTAGGGGTTGTCTCAGAGTCTTCCCAAATTCGATTATCATTTAATTCCTTCCTACTAGATCGTANGTGCATTCCATGCTAGGGGTTGTCTCAGAGTCTTCCCAAATTCGATTATCATTTAATTCCTTCCTACTAGATCGTATACATCAGTGTGGTCCAACCCGCGGGCCGCATGCAGCCCACCCATTCATTTTTGTTGGCCCTTGTCCTTCTTACTGGAAAAAATATTTTAATTTAACATTTGGAAAAAAATCACTTACCCTTCTTACTGCTTTAAGTTTTTTAGTAATACTACTTTAGGTTTTTTTTTAAGTTTTCGTCAGCAGCACCTTACAATCTTCATTTCGCCTATAACACTCTTCAGTTCCCAAAAAGTCCGCCAGCAATCAGAATTTTTTTTTCACGAATACGTCTGGCGCGAGAAGCGGCCCCACCTCCATGCGATGGGTGGTCGCCAGTGATTGGCTGCCAATAGGTTTGCGATCGTTTTAGTGCTGTGGAGGATTTTCTGGAAGGTTTCGGTTTCCCTATAAAACGGAGAGCAGGGCATTTCGAAGTGGTTGTTTTTGACGAGAGAGGTTGTTCAAGAGATACAGTACGACGAGAGATTGTTGTTGTCGTCGTTGCGAGAGCGGTACCTAAAATGGCGCAACTTAGGAAACTGCGTGTTGAAGATGAGAAACAACAATTTCAGTCTAAGTGGCAGGAAAGTTACTTTGTTGTTGAACATAATGGAAAACCACAGTGTGTTATCTGTTCTCAAGTCTTAGGTGTTTCGAAGGAGTATAATGTGAGTAGAGACTATATAAGTAACCTAGAAACCAATGAGGACGTTCATTACGTTCATGATAGAGTAGGAAAACTACAGCTATACCTACCTAACACGTGGGTTGGGATAACCTCGGTGGTTGGGTTGAAGTCTTGTACATGTGTGTGCGTGCGTGCGTGCGATCTGTATGTATATACTGCATATATAGGGAACTGATGAGCTGCAGCTACTTACATAAAGTGCTACATACATAGGTGAATGTAATGGATACTACACGTCAAAATTTTTGTCGGATATGTCGTCTTTACTTTGTCAAAGTCTGGAAGAGAATTAATAGTTATATGTGACGTGACCAAGCTTGGCTACGGCGAAAAAGCCAACTTGATCTGCGGTGTTCCCAGAGTTGTTAAGTAAAATGTGGGTGCCCGGCGCCACAGCTCTGCGGTGAGCTGATGAGATAGGGTCGTTCGTCGACGGCCTAGGGGCTCTGGTGAACACTCCGTCAGACACACTATGCCGAGGTTGTCGGCCACCTCGCACGCCGTACTTGATTATCAATAAAGAAACAGTGATGCTGGTTGTGAAGGTATTTATTACCCTGTTATGTACACTCAACTACACAGAAGGCACGTGGCCTGAATGGCCCGGAACTACAAGCGACCACGTGGTCTTATAACCTGAGTCTCGAGATGCACTTTTGATTTCCAATAAATAATCACGTCGCTCTCCCCCCGACACTATGCAAGTTAAATAATAAAATATATGATGATAATGATTTATGATGTTGTGGATGCGACTGGATACTATTCGACAGATGATGTCCTTGCTAGTGCTTCTGCGGCGTGGGAGAGCTTAACGTCTGTGCTCGTCCAAGTCCTGGCGATTACTGCCGGAAATGTGCGTCGGCTTCCGCCGCCTAGACGCCGCCGACGCCATGCGGTGGTACAGTGAAACATAATATACACTAAAAGATGATTATGGGATGAAAAATGATATGAACTAAATTAACACAACAAAACATAATTACAATTACACAAATACATAATAAAAATGATAATACTTATTCTAAATGTTTTCATTGCACCAGCCACAGCATTGCCAAATGTAGAATGTCACATGTCTCTGGCTGTGGCTGGGCAAATTGACTCCTGATGACTACACAAATTATAAATGAATTACACACTGACATTATTTACAAATACACTGACGAAATAAACTGAATAAATAATAAACACTAATGCACTCGTGCCCACAAGCCTGTCGGTGTGGTGCGTCTGGTGTGGGCATACTGCGGCAGTCAGTGGGCAAAAGGACTCGTGAACGTGCGGTTCACGTCATATGTATAGTTCCAAGTCTCGAACGGATATGTTGTCACGAGTGTTCCTGACTTCCATCGTCGGTAACACAAATGATATTAACATACTTCTGACAAGTGATATGTGGAACGAAGATGACTGAAGACCACACCAACCCTAGCGTATGATTTTGACGTGAAACACGCGTTCAGCAGCTCCTTTGTGCCCACCCTGACTGGCGCAGTCGTTTAAACTGCACCAGCTACACCACACCAACTGGCTTTTAGACCAGAGAGAGATTGAAAAGTGCAACAAAGTGTAAATTATCAGTGTTCATAATTTCAACAAACTTAAAAGTACCGTCGTCGCATACACAGCCAGAGCCAGGGATATTTTCATGGTATACTTGGCAACGCTGTGGCTAGTGTAATGCGGACGCGTCATAAAATGTGCATTACAAACATTTATGAGATAATGTAACAACTTATAAGAGTGTATTTATGTAAGAGTCATTATGTTTCGTATGTTTTAATTTAATTCATGTTACTTGTAGTTTGTGTATTACTTNAGTGTATTTATGTAAGAGTCATTATGTTTCGTATGTTTTAATTTAATTCATGTTACTTGTAGTTTGTGTATTACTTGTCCATGCTAATATTAGGTTCATGTCCATCACTAGGAAAATAAAATCATCACATAATCATCTTTCAGTGTTACGTTATGTTTCATATTTTTGCTGCTTGGCTTCGGCTTTCGCAGACTCCATGCTCGGCCCAGTTCATCTCAGCACCTGAACGAGATCGGTAGTTTTTAAGTTCCAGTGACTGTGACCTTCAGCATACATGGTACTAGCACCGTGTGTATGCTTCATCTTTCACCCTACATACTCGACGATTGAAGTGTCTAGAGTACATAGTAATTGCTACCATTCTAACCAAGTCTCTCTCCCTATATATTCAATAGCGAAGGGTTACATTAAAACACGTACTTGTTAATATAAGAAAGATGTATGGAAGGAATATGAGACAATAAAGGTGGAATGAAAGAGCATGCAAAATGTCTCCGTCAGGGTGTTAGGTGAAGTGAATAATATTAAAATAATTTCTATACGTTTATTTTTTTTTACATATGTGAGAGACGAGTCATATAGTCTCATTAAACTCTATTATTCTAGTGTTGAGGTAGTGTGTGTACGTGTGTCTGTGCAAGCATGTGTGCGTACATGGAAGGAATATGGTAAAATCAAGGTGGAATGGTAGAGCATGAAACTCGTCCCGCCAGGACGTCAGGTGAAAGGTGCTCAGAAGGAATATGAGAAAACTAGGGTGGAATGTCTGTTGTACTGATCGGCATGTTCACACCACACAGCAAGGTTAGAGCAGTCATTTCAAGCGAATGGTTTGCAATAACATAGGAAAGTTTATGCAAACTGTAGCCACATTTTACAACCCAAATACATATGTATTTCAAACACAACCTTAGTGCATTTGCATAATCTCTACACAATGAAGAAATTCCAAATGATCTTCATCAAATAACCTTGGCACTTAAGCAAACCCGTTAGACAGTACATACTAGGTTCGAGATTGTTGCTTGGAATTGTTGACACGTGAGAAACAAGGAAGGAGGTTATTTTAATCAATCCATTCATTCATTCATTCATTCATTAAATCCTTTTTTAAGCACAAAGCTGAAGTGGATTTTCCACAGTAATAATACTGATATGTATACATAACTAGGGATGGGTCGATTTGGTTCTTCGGTTCCAATTTATACCAGTTCTTGAGGTTTGACCCGGAACCGGTTTTAGGTTAACAATTACTCGGTTATCGTTTCTACACAGCAATGGCAAAACTCTGTGTATTTACTCTCGTATAGCGTGCCCTTTTTTTTTCCCCCAAAACAAAAGAAAAACTTTGTGGGGTGCGCACTATACAAGAAAAAAATAAAGGAGTGGTAGTCGTAAACTGTNCCCCAAAACAAAAGAAAAACTTTGTGGGGTGCGCACTATACAAGAAAAAAATAAAGGAGTGGTAGTCGTAAACTGTTCGGTGATGTTTAGAAGCAAGTGTAGGGGAAAAGTCTGTTATCTCAAGTCTCGCTCTTATATCATCACTGCTCCCCCTTCTCCCTCTTTATCAATTAGCCCTCTCTAGTAAGCAACACTGCTAGCCAATGGATACATTTCTCCAAGCCTTCTTTGTTTCCATGGTAAGCCAAAGGATTAAAAAATTCCCCGAAAAGATAGGAGGGGGGGGAGAGGAAAAAGCGCTGGGTTTTTTTTAGAGGTATCACACTCCAGCAGTCACTGCATAAAAGAAGCAAAAAAAAAAAGGGCTGCTAGTCAATGCATAAAATAAGCAAACAGAAAAGGAAGCTGGCAGTTGATGTTCTTTTAACGACCGATCATAGGTTGCCATTATTGTACAGCATGCCATAATGTTTTGGCTTTTTAGCACCTCGAGTTACTTAATTAAAGTATTTTCCAAACATATCACAATCACCACATATTAATGTTAAAAAAGAATAATTTGTTACATATTTACTAACCTTAAATTAATTTAATACAACAAGTTTATCTGTAACTATTAAATCTTAACTTTACACTTTGTTGTTGTTCAATTCTTCCATAGGTTAAATAAAACATTTAATGAATTTTACCTGCATTGGTTTATTGAAGTTGCAAGCAAAAGGCACGTATTCAAAATAGAACCGAATACTAAAACCAATATTTAAATTGTAGAATTGGTACCNAAGTTGCAAGCAAAAGGCACGTATTCAAAATAGAACCGAATACTAAAACCAATATTTAAATTGTAGAATTGGTACCGGAACCGGAACCGATATTTTTTGTTGTTTGACCTATCCCTATACATAACACATTACACTGAACGTACATATGAGATTACCACATTAATATTTCAAAGGTTAAAATACGCAGTGAAAACATTNACACTGAACGTACATATGAGATTACCACATTAATATTTCAAAGGTTAAAATACGCAGTGAAAACATTCCCACGTGGTAATTACAATATATGTTAATCATTTATAAGTAGCATAAGTCACAATTGCTCTTTAATTGAATATTACAACTTGTAAATCAGTCGTTTTTTTACGAACTGTCGTCCTCTATCTTGCTTAAGGAAGCCAAGTCACGTATTTAGTTGCCTTATTTCCCACCACTTCCTTTCCTTAAAATACAGGACGCCTTCAACTAAGATTGATTACGGGAGATTCTTGCCTTGTAATTTAGGCTTCCTAGTTGATTGAAGGACACCTTTGTGGAAAAGGAAGGTCTCTGCATATGGCCCATTGTCTTCATGAAGCTAGAACTTAAGACGAGCTAATGGCAATGATAGTATCAATCACTGCATTTGTAGAAACAAAGTAGACAACTGTTAACAGGGTGGAGGAGTAGGTGGGTGACTTTCAAGCTGGTTCGCAAATGTACTGTTGGCCCGGCAGGCAAGCAGTACACATTTGAAGTTTTTGTTCAAGTTGTTCATGGTTTCCATAGACAAGTAACATTTTTTTTTTTTTTAACTGTAGTTACGTTAAAGAAAATATGGCATGTTTACCTATTTATGCATGTTTACATGGAAGATTGGATGTTCCATGAAATAGTAGTAGCTTCTTGTGTTTAAATATGTCTGTCTGTGTCATGCTCAGACTGTACATGATGATGGACAGCCTCCGCTAGATCTAGATCGCAAGGCAGGCAGCAGTGCATGTTGCCGGGTGGCAAAACGCCATGACACCCACTCCATTTCCAAAATGCCAAAAAAGATTTATTTTCAGGGAAAAGGTATGACACTCACCACATTTAGTTTTGTGACATGTATAGCTTGTGCAACACAGCTGTCCACTGAAACACAAGTTTTTAGAACTGAAAATGTATAAATATTTTTTTCCTACGATGATATTGAAAATGTAAGATGCAGGTAGTGCACGGGTAAAAACAGTATATATGTGCATCATGAAATTTACATTTATTAATTAGTAGTGCCTTTTTGTCATAGTAGTGAGAAATTGTAAAATTGTGTTGGATACAGCTCTATTGAAAACTATGGAAGGTTACGACAAAGAAATTTATCTTAAATTTAAAAAAAGTTAAGGTTTTATAAATGTTTAAGAATTTTTAGCTCTTATAGTTTGAGTGCCATGAATGGAAGTCCTGGCACTGTAAATATATCTGTATTTTCGATACTTGTGCATGATTGGTCAGATTTCACAGTTTAACCATCGTGATAATTTTAAAAGTAACAATTTCTGAGAAAAGAAAAACAGTAGAAATGGAGATACCAGCACACATAAGCAGAAGTATAGGTAGCACCACGAAGAAGCCGACACTTTGCTGAGAGCTCCCAGCAGTTGGCATCTCTCGGGGGAAGTACTTGTAATATAGGCGGTGCAATATTCCAGCATCTTGCATCTTAACCAAGCTGAAACAGCACAGTTTAAATCTAGGTTTAGGACTAAATTATTATGTACTTATTAGATACACCTACATAGGCATACAGTAAAATTTGTGAATTTATGCTCTCTCCAAAAAAAAAAAAAAAATATGGAAAATATTTTTCGTAGCAAATCATTTATGATGAATAAAGACGTGTCGTGCTATGGTTGCTGCAAACGTACCATAGGACAAACTCCAGGTGCCTGCATATTGTGTATTTCTACAAAAGTATTGCAGATACCATATTCTTGACAAATCCTATCAGGAAAAAAAATGTTTGAACTTTTGTTACCACGAGCAGCTGGAAAGTGTGCCACATTATATAGGCAACAACCACATATGCATCACTGTGGGACAAAACAAAAGAATGTAAATGAATCTTACATTGCCAATCTTGTTGGTAAACTTAAGCCAGAAAAACCTTTAAAGCTGTCCTGAATTTGCTCAAGTTTGATAGAGAGCACAAATCGTCTAACACTCGCTCACTTTGTGAATGATGGTTGGAAGGTGCTGTAACCTGACTGCATTCAAGTAAAAAAAAATTATGTATTTTGATGCTGCAGCTTAAATGCTGAAGACTGCAAGTGCTCTCTGTGTATTGTCCGAACATAATCCGTTGCACTTATTTGACCCACAATCTGCAATGTATCACCAAAGAGATACAAAGCATTTATCCACAAGCGAATAAAATTGTTTCATGCATGGAGAAAGTGCGTTGCATTGCAGAGCAACATTGCCTAAGATAGCATTGCCTCCTGAACCTGTCCTCACGAGGTGGGGTACGTGGCTTGAAGCTGTTAGCTTTTACAGTGAACATTTCCAAGGCGTTAAACCTATAATTGAGTTGTTTCCAGAAGAATTTGCAAGTTTTAGTGTGCGAGGTGTAAAGTGTATTCAGTGAACTGAAAACATAATGTGCGTTGGCGTGTATTAAAAGTAATTTCTGCCTTCTTACTGCTAATGTTACAAAATTAGTAAATGTTGGTTTACCTTTGTGCAAAGTGTTGGATGTTACAGAATATGCTAAATCCAAATTGAGTGCAATCAAGGGAGACATTAAACAGAAAGTAATACCCAACCAAATATGAGGCTGTTACAGCAAGAAATCCAGACTACTTGGCTTTTGTTGCAGTCTGCAAGATGCTCGATGGGGATAAAGATCCTCCTGCAGACATCTCTCCAGAAAAAATATCAACTGCTGAAATTCCCACCAGCAACCTCTGTTGATGTAGAAAGATTATTTTCTGCATTCAAAAATATTCTATCTGACAGTGGTATGCCATGACAAGAAAATTTGAACACACACGCTGGATAGTTCACCGCACTTTAAAGTAAAATAATTAAGCAGTTTAATTGCAGTTCATGTTATACAGATATATTATTTTATTGCAGTGCAAATATAAATGTACATGTAAAATTTAAAAAAAATCTTTTATTAATAAATAAAGTAATTTAATATTACCTTTAGTGGTTACATATGTCAGTATTCTAATTATTGTGACCTGTAGTTTGTCATCTTGCCTCGTTCCTTGGCAGGTGAAAGCCCGTCATGGGCCGTGCGCATATGAGATGCAGGGTCGTGTGTTTGGTGCGTCAGCATATCGTGTAGGTACACTGAAGATAGGCCCGGATGGCCAAGAGAATAGTGAAAAGGGTTTATGTAAGTAAGGATGCTTATGTATTAGTTTTGCCCATGCACTCCTGTGCACATTTTAGTAAACTGGTGTTAATCTCGTGTCCCTTCCATTTCAATCACAGACTGTTCTTCGCACATTGGCTTTGCTACAGGGCCATCATTTCCGGTGCGGGCTAATGTCCCCAATTCCGATTGCCATTGGGCAGTCTCTTATTGGAGTTCAAGCAGGGTGGGTGTATGCTGTGGGGGCTTCAACATTTCTCTTGCTGATCTGGTAATGTTATGCAAATCTTTCTGAAACCTTGTTCGTTCACCCCCGCAGCCGGCTATGCACTTTTGTCGTATGGAAAGCCCGTAAATAATTAGGTTGCATTGGGGCTTTTTCACATGTGTAATGAGGGTTTTACCTCGAACTGGCTTCAAGTAATTTGGTTTGTGCCTCTGCACTTTTGTACTGTTTTCTCACTGTAATGGATTTATATAGCGCCCCATGCGTTTTGCAGTGTTTTGAATGCCGGATGGCTTTGGATTTAACATACATGTGGTCGCCCTTAATTCTTATGCTTAAGTAACCTAGCCACACCTGTACTTGCGTTTAGTGTGTTCCGTAGCCAACACCTAGTAATCATCGTCCAGTTCAAACGAGTTTCACAACACAAACTGTTAATGCGTAGAGGACACTCGCCTGCACCTGTCTGCAGCCCATATACCAAGCCACATTGATAAATGACCCACGATATGTTTTAAGACATTTTTCGTAGCTCAAGCCATGTTTCGCGATGTTGCTTGCGATGCGCTTCACATAATGTTCAGATAATCACGACTCGATTCGCAGCATTATCGCGAAGGTAGAGATGTTTTGCTAAGTTTATCACGACGAAGAGCTTTACAATGTGATTCGTGTCATGCGGTGTGTTTTTAGTGGTTTTATGTGTTTTTATATTGATCGACATCGTCTGTTGGTATGGCCAGTCGGTACGATTCTTGTGGTTGTCTGGTATGGTCGTTTGATATATTCGGTTGGTCCAGTTGATCTAGCCAGTTGTTTGGTCTTGTCGGTTGGCATGTCCAGTCGGCCTTGATGGCTGGCGAGGTTGGCATGGCCAGTCGGCCTTAATGGCTGGCGAGGCTTATGCTTGGACTTTATTATTGAGGTTTCTTTTTGAGGTATGTTGCTATAGCCTGTTGGTAGGCCTTGTTGGTTGATCTGATCAGTATTGTCAGTTGGTGTGGACAGTATGTACGGTTGGTCAGTTGATTTGGGTGTTCAGATAGCCAGAGACTGATGATCTCGGCACTCATCATGGCATTTGTCGCATCGGTTATTGCGGGTTTTGAGAAGGTATGAACAACAGTTCCTTGTAGGAATGTCAGTTCGTCGGCAGAGGCGGAGAAACACAGATCGTCTCGTCTGGGTTCTGTGGCTTTGCTTCTGCAGTCAATGTTTTCGGCTATCCCAGAGCCAATTGGGTCTACGACAAAGGCATCGACTTGAACGGCTGAGTCGCCGACAGTAGCGCCATCAGCATTATAGACGACCAAGCCAACATTGTCAGTTTCAGCAGTGCCATTGACTTCCCATGAATGGTATGGAAACTGTAGGAATTCTGTTTTTTGGTTATTTTTGTAGTAGTCTTACGTATGTAATATGCCCTAATGTAAATGCATTGAAGAACATCTAGTAAACATTTTCTAATCCTAACGAGTTTTACAACACAAACTGTTAATGTGTAGAGGGCACTATTGTTTGTGTAACATAAAGCGTGTCTGCAATGCCTAAAAAATGATGGCAAGCCCGAATTGAAGTTGAGTGACTTTGAGCGTGACCATGTAGTGGGCAGGTCCGGATTTACCACTAGGCCCCGGCCTAGGGGCGCACAATGCCAGGGGGCGCGCATGCTAAAAAATTTTTTATATATTGTTTAGTTTTAATATGTCAATCATGTATAATGCAGTTATGTATTTATGTGTTGATAGCTATTTAAGAGATTAAACTTATTTCTAATAACTTGTTGGGCTATTTCATTTACTTAATACACCCAAAATACAAAAAAAAATCTCAAATTATTTCCATAAGTGATATTATGCGATAAAATTTAAATTGTCACCTTAAAAATTATTTTCTTAAGGAAATTTTTTAGAGATATTTTTACTTTTTTTTTTCCCCTCTCTTCGTTTTTTTTACTTTAAGATTATCCCAAGGTTATCGCGGGTCAAGTTAGAAATCTAAGATGGCGATCTGGGTCAATGATGTAAACAAACATGGCCACTGTCCTTCCTGATCCATTGAGCTTGACTAGGAGCTTTCGGCCAGCCTTGCTGATCTGTGTATTTATTCGAAGTGTCTTGAGTCCACTTGCTGATTTTCGGATTTGTGCGAAAAATAATAAAAGTAAAAATGATTCTACCTGAAAATTTTACCATTGGGAATTTTGTGGGGAAAGCGGTGAGTCTGGGGTTAAATCATTCATTTCGGAAGTGATTTTGAGGCAAAACAGGAATTTTTGGCGGTCTTAATATCATTACATGATAGCCGCAACGTGTTGTGACGTCGCAATCCGTAAGCCTCAATTTACTGGTTTTTGAGAGCCTTTGTATGTTTTGAGGCATCATTTGACCAAACAGGTGGCTTTATTGAAGTACATGACTATTTTGGGTGATTTTGAATTTAAAACGCGGCATTTTGAGGGTAAAAAGTTTAATCTTGAACAATTACTCGGCCGTCGCCCTGGGTCAGTGATCCGCTCTTAAGCTTCTATCCCACATTTCACGTAACCGATCTCCTCAACGCTTTTAAATGTACCTGATGTTCGGGAATTGTTTTGCCAAACTTGAATGGGTTGTTGGGGACACTAAGACAAGACGTTTTTGCCGAGGAGCATGTGCCCGCAAACGTCCCCCTGCTACTTTACAGACGCAAAAAAAAGCGCGCAAATTTGAATTTTTGATTGACTGGGTGGGCTGTTCGNGGGGTGTTGCGAGTAGGGTAGTGATAGCGTGGCACTGCTTTGTATAGACTGGTTTCGGCACGAGTGTGAATGCACTGGACACGTGTCCTTCGTAACGTTAAAACCGAACGCAATTTAACTGCCACTGTCGATTACTACTGCTAGGCTGTTCATCTGCGAAATCCCCTTCTCTCTCCTTTCTACCCCCTCGCCGATCGTGCCTAGGCTGCAATGACCGTACATTCAACCGCGTTTTTGGAAATCCACCAAAAGATCCGACGGTGGTGGATGTTCTGGCGTGAGAATTTCCGAACAGCATGTTGTTTATATTTTTTGTTACGAATGCAAATGAATAAATTCGTACGTCTAAAATAACTTTATAATACAGAAAAATCCACATGAAACACCGTACTAACGTATTTTCTAATAAAGATGCTCTTTCCTTATAAAATACAGATTAGTTCTCACATCTTTCTGTGAAATTTTTTTGCACATTTCGATGCACAACATTTTTCCGTTACAGTTAAACGTGCCCATTTGTCTTTCCTTGACTTTACCGCCCACAAGTGATGTATTTATTTACATATGTGTTTGCGAGGTTTGTGTTCTAAAATGCATCGGGCGATGTTCTGGTGCATCTCCATCAGATCCGCCGACGTTTCAGGCCGGTTGAACCATTGGATACATCGATTTAACCGAACTCGACCAAAACATTAGTTTCCGAACGTCCGGTAAACATCGGTGCATGGATTGGTGAATTTCCGAAAACGCGGCAAGCACGATGATGTGCTGGCCCTGCGCGAAATTAAAATTTGCGCGCTTCTTTTCGCGTCTGTGGCGCCGCAGGGGGACGTTTGCGGGCACATGTTCATGTATTCCTTGACAAAAACTTAGTGTCTCGGTGTCTTATAAATCCATTCAAGTTTGGCCAAACAATTCCTAAACATCCGGTATATTTTTTTTAATGTTTCTGTTTCTTCGAAAGTCTGGAATTTTCGTGTTCCAAAACCAATGTTTAAGTCATAGCAACCACCGGCAGATATAAGGGTGTGTGTCAGCGCGGGGTAGCGTGTTAACCAAGGCAGGGGTAGAAAAAAGCCAAGAGATGGAAGGAGTGCGCGCAGCTGGTAGCAGTGCACAGGTTGTTGTAAAAATGTATGTGTGCAATATGGAGTGCGCTTAAAATTGAAGGTAAAAGTGGTTCGCAGAGGTATGGGAAAATAATTTATAGCAGAGAACGGGAAATTACAATAACAGTTATTCAGTGTTGTGAAGAAGTAGGGAAGAATAAAGGTCTACTTTAGCATCTAAAAAGGGCAACTGCAAGAGAGCAAAATACTCTGGTGTGAGTGAGTGAGCGGTCACCAGGATCCGCAAAGCCAGCAGAGAGCGACAAAATTAATAACAGATAACTGCGGAGAAACGTAGGTATTAGTAAATAATAATTTATGTCTTAACACTGAGAGTAACAAATTCCACGACTAATTAAAAGTACAAAACTGTAAACCCATGAGTTATGACGACGTATTCAGTGAAAATGTGCTATTTCTCACCGCAATAAACATTACGAGAAATCTTTAAGTGTTTTTAACAGTACCGTTATGAAACAAATAAGATAATATAAAGTATTCACGTGTTTATCTTTACTGAAAATACATAATTTTGGTTTAACAATGATGACGGTAAATAATGCTACTTGTTAGAAACTTTATTTGTTACATATTGACGTAAGAGTTACCTTTTTCGGGAAACTACTCCAGCATCGATAGCATTACGTCTGCTTTAGTGGTGTTGACATCGAGCATTCAATCAGCACAAGATAAAACTTAACTCCCTCCCCCCACACCAAGAAAATAATCCATTCCATTAAGGGTTGTAGAAACCATCCAATAATTTTTTATTGTCCGATTTCATGGCTAAAATTTTTTATATTTTTTTTTCCAAAATTCACAACAATATTCCACGCTAATAAATATATAGTTTTTTGTGTGCTATTTGGTTAACAATAACTCTTTTTGTTTCTTTTTTAAATCACAAATTTGAAACTGCTTTTACGTTTAACAATAAGTTATTATTAGTAATGGTAGGTATTATGTTACAGTTTTTCTCCGTATGGCTGTAGTATTGCTATTATTAGTGTAATTGTTATTATCGTCCTCATCATCTATGATATTCTTTATGGCTGCTGTCCAAATGAAATGAAAATGCAATAAAAGTAATTAAATTTAAAGCTTAGAACATATCCTAATATAACTGGAATGGTGAAGCATGGGCATAAGGATAGCTACTGATTAACTAAACCAACATCTGTGAATTCAGTATGGCCACTGCCAAACCATAATGACAAGATATGGACAACTGGAATAAGCTGCTTCTAATTGCAATTCCAGTTCCTACTAGTCTCCGAACACACATGGTGATACCATTGTTACCATACTTTCCAGAGGTTTATCACAAATGGTTTATCACAAATGGACATGCTGGTAATCTAATAGACAGGTGCAATTGGTAAATCATGAATATAACGATTAAAATGATCCGTATTTCGAATCGTATTGCATTTTACTTTAGTTTTTCTGGAAAAATGAAATTCGTGTTTGTACGATTTTAAGTACCAGAGGAGTGTATCTAGTGACAGTTTAGGCTCTCGAATTCAAACCTGGAAACCATACAAATTACTTTTTATTCAAGCGTGTGTTTTTAGCCTGCTTTCCGAAGGAAAGAAAGATNCCATTTAATCTTCCTAATTTTTAAACGCGTGATCTGAATTTCACCAAAATCGGTACACATAAAGTGCTTAGTAAGGACACCTAACTTGTATAGTTTTAGAACTCACGGCGCACTTCAAAAATTGTTGCAATTTAAAAATTTTGGGTGATATGTTATATCTCGTGGATCACGCAACCAATTTAAACCAAATTTGGTATATTGGCAGCGTATTACGTAAGCATTGAATTAAAATAGAAATATTTTTGTTGGTCCACCATTTTAGAAGGTAGCATCACATGAAAAATAAAACTTTTACATTATATCTCGAAAACCACTCAACCAACTCTCGCCAAATTTGGTATGTAAGTAATGCTATGGTAGGCCATATAAACGTATGCAATAAAAATTGATGAGACACTTATTTTCAAAATGGAGACCATGCAAATATTTTAGGTTTATTTGGTATATCTACCATACTGTTCGACAAAATTTGGTACGCTTGAAGTATCTATCAGAAGCATCATATATGCCAACACATAACCACTTGTGTCCGCCATTTTGTAAGACAGTGCTACATGAATCATTAAAGTTTTTATATCATGTCTCGGAAAACAATTAACCGATTCCTACCCAATTTGGTAGACAAGTAATACTGTGGCAGGTGATGTAAACTTGTATTATTTAAGTAGGTAAAACACTTATTTTCAAAATGGCGACCATGTAGCAGTTTCAACTTCATATGCTGGCAGAATATATTACAACTAACAAATGTGTTCATACAAAATATATTGTCTGCCATTTTGTAAGATAGCATAACATTACAAAATACAATATTTATGTCATGGCACTACGCAAGTAGTGCTACAGTAGGGTATGTAAACTAACATGTCTTAGGTACGGAAGGCTTATTTTTAATGGTGTTAATATAAATAATTTAGGTTAATATGATATGTCTTTAAAATAATAAAACAAAATTCAACCGAATTTCGTATGGTAACAGTATTATTTATAAGTGAGTGAATTAAACATTTTGCTATATTTCCGGAACAATTAAATAATTTCCACCAAATTTTGCACACAACTAGTGCCACAGAAGGCCATGTAAAGTTACATTATTTAATTGGAGTCAGAAATTTACTCTCAAAATAGTGGCCATATAAATATTTTGATAAGTTTGGCATATCTACTTAACAATTTAACCAAATTAAATTAAAATTTTAATGCTAATAATATCTACTAATAGCATTGTATACAGAACCTTTATTTTTAGGCAATTTTGTAATAAAGCACCGATTAAGAAAATAAGGTTTGCATGCCATATCTTGAGGAATCAACCGATTTTCACCAAATTCTTCAAGATAGGCCATGTTCACTAACGCGTTTTAAATTGCTCAGATACTTATTTTCTAAATGATGCTCATTTAAATATTTCAGGTTAGTGAACCCTATCATTCAAAACAAACTGATTAGGGCCTACATCATAAGTTGATGCTCCGAATCCTTCTTTCGTGATGCAGTTGATTGCACGCTAGCTTATATTTACGATGTTTCCTGGGTTCGAGTCCCGGGTAAGGCACACGTGTATCTTTATTTGTCTTGGTACTGTTGTGTATGTTTCTGGGTTCATCTCTAATGAAAGTTCTGTCAACGGGATGTCAAGGTCTACCTAACATCTAAGCTTTTAAGAACTTCATTAGAAATTATTTGCACCCATGTAGAGGAAAGTAGTCTCATTAGTTGCGACAGTAATTTCTTGTTATATTAACGGAAGAAAAAGCTTAAACATATATCGAAGAAAACGAAAAAATAGTTTCTAAATTAAATACAAATTAAGAGGGCGGGGTATAAATATTCAGTGATGTAGGTTCAAAAGGAAGTAAAGCTATGAATAATAAACAGAGATAAAATATATTACGAAAAAGATCAAACTAAAAATTATAAACTAAATGTGGAGAAGGGAAGGTAGTGCTAATAGAGCAAAGGAGATGCATAAATTACGTAAGTCATGCAGGATTGATGCGAGACATTCAAAACCTCACTTTCCTATTTTTTATGCATTGTTCTGTAATCGGCCTTTTACATCGACTTAGGGGACTTTGCTCTACCGCTTTGTATTCCCAATTCGGATGGTAGTCAGAAGTCAATTTGGGCTGGGTAGTTGGAAATTATCGTCATAGACTTGAGAGTGTTTCCCCAAAATCATTAATGTTCATAATCAAAAATTAAATTATCGTACCAAAGTTTTAGATCCGAACCACTGTTTGATCAATAATTGCAGGAATGAAGTCATGCCAATTGTTTTGAACCATAGGCGTTGTTAACGGTAGCTTCCATTTGTTCCTAATCTCTCACTTTATCGTCATATTGGAATGAAGAAAAACCGCGGAGGGCCTTCACAACGAGACATTATGTATTTTTAAAATTCCTTTTGGCAGTTACCTTACCTGTAGTCAATGGCGTCCTTGTATGGGCTGTTCATGGCTATCAGTACTGACATACTTGACATTATGGAGAAGTCAGGCAAGACCACAAGGTTACAGCTTAAGTGTTTCATATAAGACATTGCTACATCCAAGTCGGCCATGAATGCAAAGTTTTTGTCTTTGCAAACCTTGTTCAGGCCATGTGTTACAGAATGAGGAAAATTGTTCTTGATCGGCTTCATCACTTTTGTGTATACTTCATACAGCTCTGGGTTGGCTTTGTTCTGTAAATATGGAAACACACTTATTAGTGGATACTGGTACATATATGCGTTTTACAGTTTGTATTATTCAATGGTTTTCACTGCTATCCTATTTCGAATATCACGTATAGTCTATTCGCGGTTTCTTCAATTTTTTAAAATAAACCCTTTGAAAAATCACTTTATGTATGACGGGCCTGGTCGTTTCCTAAATATATCATGTATGGCAAGCGTTTTATACTTGTGTTGGAAAAGTACCTTTTTGTGTTAAATTGAACTTTTACTTATATTTTATTTTGAAATTATTATATTTAATGTATAAATAATGTGAATAACAAAAGTGAGAAAATAGGTGTGTTGGTAATGCTTTGTAAGAAACAGTTCTTACAAAAAATATTATTACACTGAGTGCGCATAAATGCGATGCGTTGTCCTTGGTGTTATTTTATAGACTTGGTTAAGCTTTGTTTGCACGAGGCGGAGGAATATCCTGGGAGTAGAACTTTAGAAGTGCTTCAGAAAAGTTTGAANGTTTTAGAGCACACGGCGCACTTACTTAACAAATAGTTGCAATTTAAAATTTTTGGGTGATATGTAATATCTCGTGCATCACACAACCGATTAAAACCAAATTTTGTATATTGGCAGCGTATTATGTAAGCATTGAATTAAAATAGAAATATTTTTGTTGGTCCACCATTTTGGAAGGTAGCATCACATGAAAAATAAAACTTTTACATAATATCTCGAAAACCACTCAACCAACTCTCGCCAAATTTGGTATGTAAGTAATGCTATGGTAGGCCATGTAAACGTATGCAATAAAAATTTACGAGACACTTATTTTCAAAATGGTGACCATGCAAATATTTTAGGTTTATTTGGTATATCTACCATACTGTTCGACAAAATTTGGTACGCTTGAAGTATCTATCAGAAGCATCATATATGCCAACACATAACCACTTGTGTACGCCATTTTGTAAGACAGTGCTCCATGAATCAATAAAGTTTTTATATCATGTCTCGGAAAACAATTAACCGATTCCAATTTGGTAGACAAGTAGTACTGCGGCAGGTGATGTAAACTTGTATTATTTAAGTAGGTAAAACACTTATTTTAAAAATGGCGACCATGTAGCAGTTTCAACTTCGTATGCTGGCAGAATATATTACAACTAACAAATGTGTTCATACAAAATATATTGTACGCCATTTTGTAAGATAGCATAACATGACAAAATACAATATTTATGTCATGGCACTACGCAAGTAGTGCTACAGTAGGGTATATAAACTAACATGTCTTAGGTACGGAAGGCTTATTTTTTATGGTGTTAATATAAATAATTTAAATTAATATGATATGTCTTTAAAATAATAAAACAAAATTTAACCGAATTTCGTATGCTAACACTATTATTTATAAGTGAGTGAATGAAACATTTTGCTATATTTCCGGAACAATTAAATAATTTCCACCAAATTTTGCACACAACTAGTGCTACAGAAGGCCATGTAAAGTTACATTATTTAATTGGAGTCAGAAATTTACTCTCAAAATAGTGGCCATATAAATATTTTGATAAGTTTGGCATATCTACTAAACAATTTAACCAAATTAAATTAAAATTTTAATGCTAATAATATCTACTAAAAGCATTGTATACAGAACCTTTATTTTTAGGCAATTTTGTAATAAAGCACCGATTAAGAAAATAAGGTTTGCATGCCNAGCATTGTATACAGAACCTTTATTTTTAGGCAATTTTGTAATAAAGCACCGATTAAGAAAATAAGGTTTGCATGCCATATCTTGAGGAATCAACCGATTTTCATCAAATTCTTCAAGATAGGACATGTTCACTAACGCGTTTTAAATTGCTCAGATACTTATTTTCTAAATGATGCTCATTTAAATATTTCAGGTTAGTGAACCCTATCATTCAAAACAAACTGATTAGGGCCTACATCATAAGTTGATGCTCCGAATCCTTCTTTCGTGATGCAGTTGATTGCATGCTAGCTTATATTTACGATGTTTCCTGGGTTCGAGTCCCGGGTAAGGCACACGTGTATCTGTATTTGTCTCGGCACTGTTGTGTATGTTCCTGGGTTCATCTCTAAAGATATTGCTGTCAACGGGATGTCAAGGTCTACCTAACATCTAAGCTTTCAAGAACTTCATTAGAAATTATTTGCACCCATGTGGAGGAAAGTAGTCGCATTAGTTGCAACAGTAATTTCTTGTTATATTAACGGAAGAAAAAGCTTAAACATATATCGAAGAAAACTTAAAAATAGTTTCTAAAAAAATACAAATTAAGAGGGCGGGGTATAAATATTCAGTGATGTAGGTTCAAAAGGAAGTAAAGCTATGAATAATAAANAAATACAAATTAAGAGGGCGGGGTATAAATATTCAGTGATGTAGGTTCAAAAGGAAGTAAAGCTATGAATAATAAACAGAGATAAAATATATTACGAAAAAGATCAAACTAAAAATTATAAACTAAATGTGGAGAAGGGAAGGTAGTGCTAATAGAGCAAAGGAGATGCATAAATTACGTAAGTCATGCAGGATTGATGCGAGACATTCAAAACCTCACTTTCCTATTTTTTATGCATTGTTCTGTAATCGGCCTTTTACATCGACTCNATTGATGCGAGACATTCAAAACCTCACTTTCCTATTTTTTATGCATTGTTCTGTAATCGGCCTTTTACATCGACTCAGGGGACTTTGCTCTACCGCTTTGTATTCCCAATTCGGATGGTAGTCAGAAGTCAATTTGGGCTGGGTAGTTGGAAATTATCGTCATAGACTTGAGAGTGTTTTCCCAAAATCATTAATGTTCATAATCAAAAATTAAATTATCGTACCAAAGTTTTAGATCCGAACCACTGTTTGATCAATAATTGCAGGAATGAAGTCATGCCAATTGTTTTGAACCATAGGCGTTGTTAACGGTAGCTTCCATTTGTTCCTAATCTCTCACTTTATCGTCATATTGGAATGAAGAAAAACCGCGGAGGGCCTTCACAACGAGACATTGTGTATTTTTAAAATTCCTTTTGCCAGTTACCTTACCTGTAGTCAATGGCGTCCTTGTATGGGCTGTTCATGGCTATCAGCACTGACATACTTGACATTATGGAGAAGTCAGGCAAGACCACAAGGTTACAGCTTAAGTGTTTCATATAAGACATTGCTACATCCAAGTCGGCCATGAATGCAAAGTTTTTGTCTTTGCAAACCTTGTTCAGGCCATGTGTTACAGAATGAGGAAAATTGTTCTTGATCGGCTTCATCACTTTTGTGTATACTTCATACAGCTCTGGGTTGGCTTTGTTCTGTAAATATGGAAACACACTTATTAGTGGATACTGGTACATATATGCGTTTTACAGTTTGTATTATTCAATGGTTTTCACTGCTATCCTATTTCGAATATCACGTGTAGTCTATTCGCGGTTTCTTCAATTTTTTAAAATAAACCCTTTGAAAAATCACTTTATGTATGTCGTGCCTGGTCGTTTTCTAAATATATCATGTATGGCAAGCGTTTTATACTTGTGTCGGAAAAGTACCTTTTTGTGTTAAATTGAACTTTTACTTATATTTTATTTTGAAATTATTATATTTAATGTATAAATAATGTGAATAACAAAAGTGTTGGTAATGCTTTGTAAGAAATAGTTCTTACAAAAAATATTATTACACTGAGTGCGCATAAATGCGATGCGTTGTCCCCTTGGTGTTATTTTCTAGACCTGGTTAAGCTTTGTTTGCACGAGGCGGAGGAATATCCTGGGAGTAGAACTTTAGAAGTGCTTCAGAAAAGTTTGAANTGGTTAAGCTTTGTTTGCACGAGGCGGAGGAATATCCTGGGAGTAGAACTTTAGAAGTGCTTCAGAAAAGTTTGAAGTAACCGTGAATGGACTATAGAGTGGGTGGCTGTTTCCATAAGTTTATGGCTGGGACCACACATTACGTTTTGGCCGTCGTTTTTGCACCGCAGCAGCACAACACGTTGGTTTAAATGGCAGCATCCATGCAGCATGGCCAGCGACGCACCTCACCGGGAGCGACCGCAAAACGCTGCGGTGACTCCCCACAACCGCATTGCCGCACCCCGAGAACAACAGCTGCAGTAGAGTGGTGTGGGGTGGCGCGGTGCGTTTCGCAGTGTTTGACTAACATAAACGTATCCAGTGAGTGCAATAGTGCCCAGTTGCTCGGTAAAAATCTAATAAAGATTGCATATATATAAGAATTGCAAAGACAGAGCAGAGCGATGTTTGAGAAGTTCTTCAAGTAGACCAGCACCTTCAAGCGTGCGGATGTATTGCAGTTTTGGCAGCATCACTGAATAACACGACAGACACAAATGTCGACACTCGACGCACACTCTGCGGAAGCTCGACAATGAATGCGGGCGAGGCTGTACGCGCGTGCGGTTTGACTGAGCAAGTGTAGACCGGGAACAGGATATGCCGCGAAACAGCTGCGTTTTCGCCGCTGCAGCGAAACCGCAAGGTATGGTCCCAGCCTTAGGTAACACCATAGACTAAAGATGAGGTGGACCGCTTATTCGTCTTCTGCGCATGTACCCAACATTGGCTTACCCCTAAAGGAACACAACTGTCAAAGTCACATGGTCAACAGTAATAAACATATTTGTTAACATCTTAATTTTCAAAATATAAGTGCTTCTACGTGAATAAACTACTTTCACCAATTTGAATTANACATATTTGTTAACATCTTAATTTTCAAAATATAAGTGCTTCTACGTGAATAAACTACTTTCACCAATTTGAATTAAATCTAACTGTATTCCAAAGTGATTAGAGGAAGTATACAAACATCTCAAAGCCCTTGTTTACTTAACAATGCTTTAACCTCAAATCCAATCCACGCCGTTTTTTCTTGTCGTATTGGCAGGAAAGCAGTTCAATGTTGGGACACGNACATATTTGTTAACATCTTAATTTTCAAAATATAAGTGCTTCTACGTGAATAAACTACTTTCACCAATTTGAATTTAATCTAACTGTATTCCAAAGTGATTAGAGGAAGTATACAAACATCTCAAAGCCCTTGTTTACTTAACAGTNCTGTATTCCAAAGTGATTAGAGGAAGTATACAAACATCTCAAAGCCCTTGTTTACTTAACAGTGCTTTAACCTCAAATCCAATCCACGCCGTTTTTTCTTGTCGTATTGGCAGGAAAGCAGTTCAAAGTTGGGACACGGAGACTGGTTGTGCGCATCCCGCGAGATCGGCCTACCTCATTTTTAGCCTACGGGTAAAACAGGCGCTTGTGGAGGAACTGCACTCACGTTGAACAAGTCTACGAGACCGGAGTTCCTGACGACGCCCAGCCTGTAGAGGCCATGTGAGGCGAGCCCCTTGAGGTCGGTGAAGGGTAGCCGCGCGTCCATCAGCGTGAGTTGGGAGATGACGGAGCCGGAGTAGGCCGCCAGGACGATCATCGCCGTGCAGCTGGCAGACACGACGACCAGTCTGCACGAGCTCGACGCGAGCGATGTTCCGCTCCCTTCGGCACATACAAACCACCTGCTTCACTGCTGCTACAGAACTTTTCAAACCTTTCCTGCCCTTAAACGCACGTATTTTTTAACTTAAGCCCATGTCACACTGTCAAATTTTCGCGTTTAACTGTATTTGACAATAAAATTTGAAGACAAAATACGGCCATCAAATTTCACCTTCCAAAAAAATTTATAAAATAATCTTGATTGTATTTGAAAATTTGTCACACTGTCAAATTTTTTTTTTGCTGGGGGAATATAATTTGAATTATTATTTAAAAATTATTTTCTCAGTGAGATACTGCTGTTGTTTTTCCATGCAGTCCGTTACAGGAAGAAATGTAAGGGATGTTGTAATTTATTTTCGCTTCTTTACTAAATTAAAATTTGATTTATCAGTGATGTTTCCTGTCAAATTAAATGCATCTGAGTTCCTAATATTATGTGCAATATTCACTTAAAATAGCATTCATACCCAGACTGTTTCTACATAAATTAACTATTTTCATGACCTACTTTGTTTTCAGTAATTAATGTTCGTTATTTTAAAGTTTTTTTGACGTCCATCTTTGTCGTGCACGATTCTAATTGACTGAGACCGTCAAACATAAAAAAAAAATGTNCTTTGTTTTCAGTAATTAATGTTCGTTATTTTAAAGTTTTTTTGACGTCCATCTTTGTCGTGCACGATTCTAATTGGCTGAGACCGTCAAACATAAAAAAAAATTTATAACCTGTTTAATTTTTAAATGTTTTATTGAAACTGAAGCCATCCAACTTTCTCAGACAAATATGGCTGCGTTTATGACGTTTCGATGACCTCACAGGTGTCAAACTTTATTTGACCAAACTTATTGGAAGCAGTGTAATAGGGGCTTTAGACATTGACACGTCTACTGAAATGTTGGCAGCGAAATGTAGTCATTAATATTAATGTTTAATATGGTGACCACTGAAGTATGTTTCTTTCGGACCACACATAATTTTATACACATTAAGATCAGAATGATCAAAACAGTATGCTTCTAACAGTTTCGCAGTGCTACTCCATATATGGATGAATTGTGTTTATCGGATACATGGCGATGTTAATTTTTAAACGTGTTGAATTCACTATGGCCAGAGTCTGGCGGGAATAGCCGAGTACGCACGAGAACTCACGACAGGACTGACTGGCGGAAACGTTCGACCACCGCCGAGTCGGCACGAAGCCTCATAACTATCAAACGTCATTGTCCCATTTAAAATGCATTGTCCCAAAAGGTACAAAAGTGCATCGCTAAATATTTTACACAGTTTCGATGTGCCTTCCTGTAAGTAAAATGAGGTGAAAGATGGCTGCGCAAAGCAGCGCCAGCTGCCTTACGAGAAGGGCAGTTTAGATAATGTGTGTGATGTGAGTTTAGAGCAGCGGCTTAATGAAAACTGGAGAGGATATTTAAGAGGGGGGAGGGAGGGGCTGAGAAAACAGTTCATGCCACGAACTGTCCATTATACTTCTCGCATGATCTCTGTGTGGGAAATTCCCAGCACACCAGGGCCTGGAATCGTTTAGGAGACTAATCACTGAGCCAGCCTTTCGTTCGCTCACAATATAAGTAACCATTTAAATTTTACTTTTGAGTCAATCCTATTCTAGATTGACTGAAAATAGGGACTAACCTTGAGAACAGAACACCCCAAACATGTTGAATAGTGCATCGGAGAAGCCAAGCAGGTTCTGTCCGTCGTGTCCGTCGATTCCATAGTTGTACGCCAGCCAGTACATCAAGGAGAGAATGGCCGACACACCAAGCACGACGAGTCCAATAGCCATCCACAGCACCCGACAAAACGGTAGGAAATATTTGTTCCATGTGAATACGTTGTTGTACTCCGGCATTTTTATGAAGATGTTCTGCCTGGAAGACATNCAAAACGGTAGGAAATATTTGTTCCATGTGAATACGTTGTTGTACTCCGGCATTTTTATGAAGATGTTCTGCCTGAAAGACATTTTTTTTCTAGAAACAGTTGAAAACTTTTGGGGCATGAAACAGTTTCTTAATCATAACAAATACAAACAATATTGCTGATTTCGTCTTTATTGTCATAAAAGATTTGTTGTGTATGCTTTTAATATAGTTATTGCTTCTATTTTATAAATATTGTATACAATTAAAAATGATGTATTCTTACGCTCGTACTCAGTACAAAAATTATAGTAATATTTATGCAACNCAAAACGGTAGGAAATATTTGTTCCATGTGAATACGTTGTTGTACTCCGGCATTTTTATGAAGATGTTCTGCCTGGAAGACATTTTTTTTCTAGAAACAGTTTCTTAATCATAACAAATACAAACAATATTGCTGATTTCGTCTTTATTGTCATAAAAGATTTGTTGTGTATGCTTTTAATATAGTTATTGCTTCTATTTTATTAATATTGTATACAATTAAAAATGATGTATTCTTACGCTCGTACTCAGTACAAAAATTATAGTAATATTTATGCAACNAATATTGTATACAATTAAAAATGATGTATTCTTACGCTCGTACTCAGTACAAAAATTATAGTAATATTTATGCAACTACATAAACAAGAGTAGGTATTTTATTTGAACTAAGGTAACACAGATAAATACCACAGATAAATTAATGAGGATTTTTATAATTTTAGTACATATGTTAAAGTTTGTAAATAGTGCAGAATTTATTTTTGTCGCTATCTTACCAGAATGGCTTCAATATGATTTTACGGAGAAAAGACATTCAATCATGGAAATAAAACCTATTTCCATGTTTTTATTTTTTACATATTTGCTTATTTTATTAAATTATTATTTTATTATATCCACTCAGCGTTTGATACTTTTTACTCTTATTCTCTCAGCCTGAATTTTAACAACTGAAAATTATTTTTTCTCTTTTTCCATTTTCTGCACATTAGGAAACGAATGAGTTGAAAACTTGCATTATTTTTATTACTACTTCGTTCATAAATTTTAGGTAAAAATTGTTATCAGGTTTTCATGTATAAAAAGGTTTATTTTCCCTAAATTTAGTTTATTTCGCATTTGAACTTTAATATCGGTGTAAGGCTGCGTGTTGACACGCATTTCGGTGTTATTTCGGTTTTATCGCTGTTCACCATGTGTAATCTTGCTTTTATATATGAGTCATAATCACTTCTGCAGCAGGTTAGCATTCGGTATAATTTTTCCCAAAATTATTGTTATAACATTAAATTCTACTAATACTCACTTCGAGCTTTTGTGAAGTCCTGGTAAAGTTCTACTTTCAAGCTACCTCTTTATTACTTGTCCTTCCACCACATGTAAACCAAACATATACAAGTCTAGAAAAAAAACCCCACTGGAAAACTTTGCACTGTACTTATTCGCTGAACTTACAAAAACAATATTTTTATACGTCGCAAAGAAATGTGTATCCATTTGTTTTAGCTGACAACGTTAACTGAAAAACGTTCACTACACAAATAACGTAACGAACCTTAATTTTATATTATTTTCAATATGAACTGTTTCTTGCTAGCCATCACCAATATACTTATTTATTCTCCGTTTTATAGCTTATGACAACGAAATAAATATTATGATTACACACAAAATATAAATGAAAATTTCTTTTAACTAAAAAAATATGTTTGGATNGACAATGAAATAAATATTATGATTACACACAAAATATAAATGAAAATTTCTTTTAACTAAAAAAATATGTTTGGATCGTCAACGGAAGTATAAAACGTTTGTGATAAATATTTTATTTAAGTAACTATCACCAAACATATTATACATAGCGCNCGTCAACGGAAGTATAAAACGTTTGTGATAAATATTTTATTTAAGTAACTATCACCAAACATATTATACATAGCGCGATTTGTCAAAGATTTTATTTAAAAAGTGTGAATATATCGTGAATAGAATATAAATTTTATTCCCTGTATGTNGCGCGATTTGTCAAAGATTTTATTTAAAAAGTGTGAATATATCGTGAATAGAATATAAATTTTATTCCCTGTATGTGTGACATTTAGTTTCCAATAAATATTCTTTAAATTAAAATTGTTAGCTGTTTGAAAAGTTGCCTTATTATTTCAAGAAAAACTTTTCTTTTTATTAAATTTTCTTTATATATGAAAATAATATAATTTGTATAAGCGCAAACACAAGAAATTCCGAGCCACATTAAAACCGCTGCATCAAAAGGATCAGGAACCTTTACTTTGTTTACAAAAGTTGTTTACTATGTGTTTAAAAATTATAAGACTAATGTTATCGTAAATCACCCTCTTCCTCACACGAAACTCGACATGCTTTTGAGTATACTAAACTTTTACATACCAGATTANAATACATCTATCGCATAAGGCTATGTTCGTTCACTGGAAAATCATCACACTTTCCCCCGGATTTTCTATTTAACGTAATTTCGAAGCCACGATAGTAAATGAACCACGTGTTGCTCTAAGGGAGTCCAAACGTAGTCTAATTTCAAACTAGTTACGAATCTGTCAGACTTCACGTACACGTAAATAAGCTCTAACTTATACACGTACAGAACTTGTGTATTCTTTGTATGTTTTATTTCTGCTTCGAGTGATCGAAAAATTTTATGGTGCCTTAAATAAGTGTTGAACAATACAATAACATCACTATCACTATCAGAATTTGCTATAAAGGAAGTTATTTAGCAACTGTTTCCAGATGTTTTCGTTATTATTTTTATCTGCATAATATCCCCAACACACATATAATTTGATAGTTGAGTGACGTAAAATTTTTTCTTTATAAGTGAGTACCACAAAATGTATTTATTTAAAAAAGAGCTAAAGGCCTCATTCACAAGATCAAATATCCGGCTGTTGGTCAATTTCTGAGTTAGAGTCTTTAATAAGTGGTTCTATACCCACTCTCAGTTTTCTTCCTTCTTAGGATTTGGGGGAGTGATGTAATGAAGACTCAGAGCTAAGCAATTAACAGATAAAAGAATAGTTGTGTTTGCAGTACATCTAAATGATAAAAAAAACTGCATGTGTGTGTCTATATATAAGTACATAGATGTACACAAAATTAAGGCAACAACACTAGCCTGCATATTGGTCATGGGAAAAATAGTCGAAAACATACTAAAATTTGGGGAATGAACTGAGGTGTATATATGCGACATACACCTTTGAAAATGGAGCTTAAACCCGAATTTACTTCATTCAAAGTTAGGTTTCATATTAAAATATTTAATAATATTAACTATTTGAATAATGAGAGTTTAGTCATCGACGCTGCCTTTCTTACAGAAAAAACCAAAGACTTAATATGTTTTGATCCATCAACGCCAGTTTATAGAGAATTTCCTTCAACATCTGATTTATACGACATTTCTTCTGTAATCTCAAATAAAGAAGTGTCATCTTCGGAGTCACCGGATTTTTCAGTAACACCAGTTAAAAGTTATGGTTGCGGGATCGGAGAAAAAAATATAAATATTGAGTCTTGACAAATCAAGTTAATATATCTGTGCGTAGAGCAAAGAGGCATATACAACAATACAAGGTCCTACAGAAAAATCTTCATACAAAAAGGGTTTTCACCTTTATATCTGAAATCGAGAATGAAATATAGTACAATAACAGGCCAAATAAAGAAAATCCAAATGAAATATCAATGCACTGTGAATAGCGTCGTGATACACCACGCAGTTTTTGTGGCATGCGGTACGATTTTATGTAATAAGTTAAGGAGAAAACACTAGGTATCCTGTCAACTATACAGGTTTGGGCGTAATTCGATCAACAAACTTCGTGATGTGATTCCTTATGCAAAATAAAGTGGGAAACACATGGGGCATTTTCTACCAGAACTGAATATTAAGGGAGAAATGAGCCCTTGAAAATCCAGTTTTCAAACTCAATCTTTGCAAAATATAGGAAACTATGTTACTGTTCTCCAAACGTTGTTTTTATTATTGCGATCTCCAATCTAACAGCAAACTGTCATTAATACCTCTAACCGTAATTAAAATAATAGAGGTGGCCATCCTCTCATTGCAGGCAACTTTATTACCTTCAGGATTTATGAGCGTTTGACGGAAAAAAGTAAATATATCTTCGCTGTATATCTTATAACCATTATGTATGTGTCAAATTATAGTCGTTCAAACATATTAACTGCAATTATTTAGCCCCTGCGTAAAACACTACACTATATATAGTTTACTTACAAACATTTAAATTTACTATAAAATTTGAAAAAAAATTTTCTGCAAATGAAGATTTTGGATTTTGCAGTCTCCTACTGTGTTAGAAAACTTCCAATTTTCTGAAGCAATGTTGGCTGTACCTATGACATCGCAGTCACTGGCTTGGAGCACTGAACTGTCCCTCGTAATGTCAACAGCTGGCATAACAAACAGCATGACTTCCATGTGTCAAAACATCCGAGGCGGAGGGATACATTAGTAAATCAACAACACTGGCTACAACAGAAACATGGTTTCAAAACAACAACACTCAGTTTAAATCATTGGGCATTTAGCTTCGCATTGTAGAGTACTGGTCAACAATATAACCTTCCTGTGTGCTGTGTACAAAATTGTGCACATTAGGTCTCAATGGGCTAAGAGTCCATTCCAGTGTTTCAGAAGCACTATGTTACCCACGATAAACCCAATTTACTTCAAGGCTAATTTCCTTTTGATTCTAGCAATAGAACTAGCATTATGTTAAATATTCAGTTGCTTTGGTTTGAAATACATTCTCAGAAATTAGCACAAGCAATTATTTCATTGTTATAATTAAAATTGCCTTTACTCCTCAAGTTTGTGATGGAACTATCACTTATAATTGATTTCCGAAAAAAGTATTTTGAACCGACACGACTACACTTCTAATAAAACAAAGGACAATTCCTAAAAATGTGCCCCATTTGTTGCTAAATCCATAGAAAAATTACCCTGAATCATCAAATGGGGCTATTGCTCTATTGCTAGAGACAAAGAAATTTCGCAGATCCATTCGGCAACGAGCTTCACTCCACATTCCCTTGTGAATTCGAGAACCAGGTAGTAATTCATTGGCTGTTGCTACAATTTAACCCCCGACAAAGTAGCACGGTATATTGTCATTGATTTCCTTACACGTTCGTTATTGGTTGAAAGTCGTTTGGGGTGTGTCTAACAAACTGCGAGTCAATATAAGCAGAACCACATATGTGCACGTGGTTGAAGTTCAACTTGTCCTCAAACGAATTCGCGAAATTTCCAGGACATTAGTTAATGCGGATTGCATAGTGCCCCTGAAGCATTGAAATGGCCTCTGTGAAGTGTTCGTTCATAGGTCCTTAGAATTGGACCTTCCGTTATCGATTCTCATGTTCTTTCCTGCTTATCGGAAGTCCAATAATGCGAGCATCGCTAGCTAGGCGTAGCGGAGTTTGCGATATAGTGAAAGACAAGTGACTGTTACACTTGATGCCATGGCCACTTTCACCCAGCTTATTGTTCCCACGACGTAAATCGGCTCCCGATAAGCGGGAAAGTGAATGGTAATACCGCCCCAGAAAACTGACATACTCCGGCCCCGCCATATGTAATGTTGCAGCAGTTTGCCGGCATGCATACGTGGTGAAAATGAGCGGCCGGGTGAAGTCGATGACTTGCTTCCTGCGCGCCGTCACGTAGGTCCTGGTGAGTCCCACCTCAACGCTCCCATCCACCATCAACGCCATCATACCCGTCCAGTTGCCGTGCGCCGTCAGCGAACCCACGCTCTGACCTTCCACCCACACGTACTCGCTCCTGCGCACAAGAAACACTTACTTTGCCAGCGTACACGCACTGCAAAATGTTTGTTAAGTTACTGTTGAGAGATTTGGGTGGCCCTTAACAACGAGGTATTGAGAGCCGGTGAGGGTGAAATGAGGTGAGAATGGAGCAGTGCCTGAATGTAAGGGCGGGGGAAACAGGAGATCCCCGAGAAAACCCGCCGACCAACAGCATTGTCCGGCACGATTCCCACTTGCGAAAATCCAGGAGTGACCCGGCCGGGGATTGAACCCGGTTCGCCTTGATGGGAGACGAGTAGTCTAACCGCTCATCCACCGCGGCCCCACAAAGTTTCTTAATTCACAATTTTTATTCAAAGTGTTTCGCAAGCCACCTAGGCATTTGATGTATATAAAAGAGTAGAAACGAACCACAAATAGGCAGTCACAAATTAAACACAGTTCACGGGAATAATTAAACAAAGTCCCACGCTCAAACCAAAGATACATATTGCTACATCAAAAAGAAGCGCAAAAATTATGGCGAGATTTCCAGCCTTAAAAATTCTCAACGTTTGACTAACCGCTATCGAAGGACCACCAGAACGTGGGATTGAAGCAGCTGAGGTAAAAATAAAATATTATTTTATTTCCTCATTTTTACAGTTACTGTCAGGTACATGATCTGAGTTTTAGGTTTATAAACAGAATGTCTAGGGATGTATTCTTAGCAAGAGAACAAGTAAATAAATAAATAAAGAGTAAGATAAAATATAAGAAATAATTAACAATAATTTTAACAGAAAGGTGTCTAAATGTACAAAACGTGATGTTTGTATATCGGTAACAATCCAACCGATAGGTACCAAAATTGAAGTAGGTTCTACATGTTGTAGCGTTAAAACACCATTTTACACTCACGCGTGTGTTTGCGCGCGCGCGCACACACACACACAAACACACACACACACATATATATATACACACACACAAATTCAAAAGGAGGCCTTCCAAAAATGGTGATATACTATTTTTCTTTCTTCGCGTCAGAAGAAAGCAACCATCCAAATTCATTGTGTAACACGTACATCAATAACATTTAATCACATTAGAGCTATATATTCACGAAAATGTGTTTTCCTACTTAGAGAATATTATTATGCTTAATCCACGAAACATTTTCCGTAAGTACGATGTAAACTTTAGTCCTAACTAATAACACAATTAACAGCGTACTTAAAAATAGCACTAACGTTACTACTGAAATGACAGAGATGCTAGTGACTGATTAAGAGTAAACGTACAATTCAAGTTTGTCTTCAAAAGAAATAGTAGTGTACTTACCTTCGTTCGGGCCCAGGATTTCAGGAGTAGGGGCCAGGAGCCATCTGCCATCTTGGAATTTTCTCTTTTTTCCCTAAAAATTTTCCGTTTTTCGCTCAAAATCGACCATTTTCCCTTTAAATCGGTCTTATTCACTCAAAATTCCCCTTGTTCCCCTCAAATACGTTGCTTTGTCCTCAAAAAGCACCGAGCCCCCATTGCAAGAATGAGCCACCGAAAGGCTATTTTCGAGCCATTTAATGGATTGGGAGAGGTGGGGAGGGGGCTTGCTTATTTACCAGAAGGCCTCCACCCTTTCACCACACCCCTAGCCAAGTTCACCTCACATCTTCCGCGGTTCAATCATAAAAATCATGAAAAATCACAACAAAAAAAAATATCGAAGAACATATAACATTCACCTACCCTACCCCTCGCTCATCACAACACCCTCACCACACCCCTCCCTCTTCCTCTCCGACCTTTTGGCAGTTACTATAAAAATAGCAAAATAAATTCTAACAATTATTCTAAAATATCGAAGAACATGCAACATTACCCTACCCTACCCCTCTCTCATCCAAACCTTACCCCACCCATCACCCTGGCAATTATTATAAAAAGTTGCAAAAAATCTTAAAAGAATTTATAAAAACTCGAAAAACATATAACATTGCTCTAACCTACCCCTTGCTCATCCCACCACCCACATCTCACCCCTCCCCACCCCCTACTCAGGTAATTATTATAAAAAGTTGCAAAAATTAAAATAAAAAAATTGAAGAACATAAAACTTTACTCTACCCCTTGCTCATCCCAACACTCTCACCACGTCCCTCGCAATTATTATAAAAAATTGTAAAACTATCTGAAAAAAATCTAAAAAATCTAAGAACATTTAATTTTACATTACCCTGCACCTCACTTATCCCACCTCCCTCACCAAAACACTCCCCACGCCCCACCCTTGGCAATTATTGTAAAATCGAGATAGGTCACAAAAATATTTTTAAAATCTAGAAAAATATAACATTACACCTTCTTCCCTTGCTCACCCATCTAACCACCCCTCTCACGACTCCTAACCATCTCGAAAAGCGTCAACTGCCCCCTTCCCACTACCCAACACCTCTTCCCACACTGCTCTTTGCGGGTCGGGTCTGGCTCGACCATCGCCCTCCTCGCTCCAAGTCTGTTGCGTCCAACCTGATGAGAATGTATTACAATATCAATCCACTCTCATTTTTCATGCATTTCATTTAATCTCTTATGATATCAATTTTCGTCCGCAATCCCAATCCTCTGCAATCTGCACCAATACTCATCAATCCTCCTCACCAATGCGCGCCAATCCTCAACAATCCTCCACACAAATCCTCAAAAATCCTCCACACAAATCCGCACCAATCCTCAACAATCCTCCACGCCAATCCACACCAATCCTCAACAATCCTCTGCGCCAATCAGCACAAATTCTCATCAATCCTCCACACAAATCCGCACCAGTCCTCAATAAACCTCAACAATCCTCCGCACCAATACGCATCAATCCTCAACAATCCTCCGCACCAATACGCATCAATCCTCAACAATCCTCCGCACCAATACGCATCAATCCTCAACAATCCTCCGAAAAAATCCGTACCAATCCTCAACAATCCTCCGCATCAATCCGCACCAATCCTCAACAATCTTCCCCACCAATCCGCACCAATCCTCATCAATCATGTGCGCCAATCCTCACCAATCCTTCGATCAAACCCAATCCCTCGTTGTTTCCATCGATCAATCATTCGGTTTGTACTCCCCTCCCCCCAAACATATAGAAATTACATTTAATCACAATCTTCAAAATGTGTCAATGTTGACTGGATTAACGTTTGGTATGCATTCCACTATTCATGCATTTTTATACTTAAAATCTTCATTAATATTCGGTTTGCGGATCATTACCTTAATAGTTGAGTGCTCGTACACCACTTTAATGTTGTGATGGGTGAAAGGACACGACATAAAAAAATAAAAAATAAAAAAACAAATATTTTATAAAAATTGTTTTATTCGTATTTTACACATTACAATTTCAGAAGAAAGCAGTTCATTACATAATTCGTTATAACCCCTCTCCTTCAGTTGTCTAATGATTGAGGATTTATTAACTATATGTGAGAGTTACCCGCGTTTTTGCAGATTAATCAAATGTCTTTCAACGCGTTCGTTCAGGTCTTCGGGAAATAGGCAGTCAGTATTCTCAGAATCTTCCGCCTTCTTCATGTCGCTTGTTGTTGCAAATGCAGTAGAGGGGTGTGTCAGTGCATCGAGAAATTCGCCGTCAACTTCAGCTCCATCACTGTCGTCATAGTCATCATCGGTGCAGTCTTCATGATCGCCTTCACCTCCTGTTTCATCCTCAATTTCAAGGTGACTTTTATCTGCAGCATGAGTTGTATGGTCATCAGTATTTAAAGCCGACAACGGTTTATTTTGAATTTCGTCGACTTCGCGCGTAAGTCTTGCAAGTGTACATTCCACACAAACATACTCTACTGAACTCATTCTGTCATTAGAATTATTTGTCCCATCATAGTCGTCTATGGAATCAGTACCCACCGATGCAGCATGGGGTATTGACGACATTACTTGCTGGCTTCCAGTAGACGAATCCTTGCAGTTCTTGATATGTTCCTTCAATGTATCGTCTTCCATAAACTTCACAGGTCCAATATCATAGTGTTTACTCTTGCAAAAAGGGACTCTTCGTACAGGCGGTTCTCTCATGTCACCGAGCATTTTGCCCAAAGGCGAAAACTCTGTTGCAGAATCGGCACTGACGACAATCAGGTAGCGATGATACAGATCGCGGCTCCGTGATCGTTGAGTTCAAGGGCAGGCCTTCGTAGTCGTAATTCATCTTCACTGTATAGTGAGAGAATGCGTCCAAATCGACGTTAACTTCCCAAGGTCTGAACAACAACTAAGGTATTAGCATGCATCGCAGCTCTATATATACTTTCTCCCATCACTCGGGAAACGCCGTCCGATATTTTCTAATACCGAGAGAAAATTAATATATTTTTATTAGTTTTAGGCTTGTCTTTCAGACAAGGCGAGGGTTTTGGGATGAGCGAGGGATTGGGTAGAGTAATGTTATATGTTCTTCGATGTTTAGATTTTTTAATAGATTTTTATAATAATTGCCAATAGTGGGGTTGAGGAGGGCTCAGGCGAGGGTGGTGGGATGAGCGAGTGGTAGGGTAGGGTAATGTTATATGTTCTTAGATTATTTAGAATTTTTTAAAAGGTTTGTGATTTTTCTTGATTTTTATGATTGGGCGGAGGGAAGGGGGTGAGGTGAGTTTTGCTAGGGGTGTGGTGAGAGGGGTGGAGGCCTGCGGGTAAAATTAGTGAGCCACCCAAATCCTTCAAATGACTCGAAAATAGCCTTTCGGAGGCTCGTTCTTGCTAATGGGGGCTCGGTGCTTCTTTTAGGGAAAAAAACGGGAAATTGTGAAGGGAAAAAGGGAAATTCTGAGTGAAAAAGGTACATTTAAAGGGAAAAATGGTCGATTTTGAGGGAAAACCGGAAATTTCGATGGAAAACCAGGAAAATTATAAGACGGCAGAAGACTCCTAGCTCCTACTTTTGAAAATCTGGGCCCGAACGAAGATAAATACACTACAATTAATAAATTTGTAATTCGCTAGAAACTTTGTCTAAGAAAAAATGAATAAGAAAGGAATTTTTTACTCGCTACAGACTACTGTTAAAATATACCACAGAAATGTCTGTTTGCTTTCTGGTTCATTGTTAATCCTTCACTGTAGAATTCACGTGTGGGATTTGACATTGTTGGTCGTATATCTGTGCGTCAATAGAGTTAAATACTATGCAAATTCCTATTGCGGTGAGAATAAAACAAAAAGCAATAAATGTCAGTGGCTTTTGATGAAAGAATCACACATTTAATAAACAGGTAAAACCCCGGATTGCTTTTCTTAATTTGTGGGTAGCATTGCTATAAATTATCAATCTAATGTTCACATTACAATTAATGCTTTAGCAGGAGAACATTTTTACAATTTGATTTAAAAGTGCTAACAAAATTGACTGCGAATCAGCTTTATTTTATAGTTATTACAGAAATTTTTGTGATTAGAAAATAAGCTATTTGTAATCAGTCCCAGAGATGTATGTATAAAAATAGCTATAACCACAAAAATTTACGAGGTATTGAAAAAGGGGCTAATTTCTTCTGGAATTGTATTATTTTATTTGTTTGTGTAGGGAAGGTAGATACAAGCACAAATCACACAAACACTGGGAATAAATAAATAATAAATATCCAATGGTGTGATGTAAGGGGTTTTTTTGCATATACACACAAAATAAACTGTAGTGTACAAATTGTGAAGTGACACAAGATTCCTTCTTACACGTCAATAAAAATTCCTCCTTTCTCCAGTCAGCCTCCACAAGAACACGTCACTGGCATTTGCGAAGAACATATCTGATTAAATGAGAAATAAAATTGTCTGAGCAGAACCTAGGGTGTAGTAGGGTTCTAGTCTCTACCGTTTGCAAGGAAAACACTGAATAAATCTCATTCATCAGTTTCAATATTGTGAAAGTTTATGAAAATTAAATTGTTCCACATTAAACATACTCTTGATAATATTTAAACTCCCTTTATCTGCCAAATACATATAACACAATTAAATTCCCATTTTCTTAACATCACTGTTTATTCCACAAGATAAAAATAAATTATTTTTTTATTTTCCTCGGTATGAGCGCCAGCCAATGAGCATGAAACTCCTTTATACCTCAGGAAACTCTAACAGGCAGAAAGTCTTCCTTAATTCTGACATTAAATTTAAGTAATTAATTGCTTTGAATGACTGATCAAACAGATTAAAAACATTTAAATGTGAGATAGGATGTTCAAAGGTCTTTAAAAGTGTTCCAGGTAAAGTACTTATATTTTTGCCGGATATACCTTCCCTCGGCCATTATTGAGAAAAAAAATACAAGTTGGACTAGGCCTATATCTTTTCATATTATTATATTCCAGCAAATATTGGGCCTCTTCTTCGCCTGCCCACTGCTCTTTAATATCATAAAACATGTTTCGTAACGATTTTTAACATTTTGATACACCGTACTTCAGAACAAAAATTTATCATTTGAGCAGCATCTTAGAAAGAAACTGGTCAAGATGAAGCCTAGTCCGAGAAGAAGGAAACTTGGTGGGTTAACAACCCACTTACCAGATTTTGGCGCAAATTCAAGCATCGAATCACAGCCAGCATTCACCCTGGCACTGTCTGATATGTGGATAACGCGAATACGTCAATGACGTTTACCTGTCTAAATCATATGGTAGCTGCTGACGTAACTAGTGTTTTTGTTTACATAGCGCGCGTCCCCGACGCCGCGCATGCACTCATCTCTGGCACTCGTGACTCTAAGAAATACACTTATAAATAACAAACAGACATATTCAAACAACTTTCTCTATAAAATAAAATGTTTTTATGCATATTGTGTCAATTTTCACATTTTTGTTGGTAAACAAACAATGTTTACTTTTACCGCAACGTCTCTATAAACTTAACGTCTGTCAAACCATGATTCTTAAAGTGGCGGTAAAACGTAGAAAAAAATTTAAACAGACAACACTTTTTCATTAAAGCACACAAATATTTTCATTACACTTCAAACATGGAAAAAATACTTCAAAACACGTACAGTATAAAATAAACAAACCTTCTGAATCGCTACAGTATGTATTAATTAAATATTTCGTAATAATGACACAACTTCAATTTTGACAGCAGCATCAAGGGCCAGCGCACCGGTTTCTTCGTCACGATTCAGATACTACCTCTGATCCAAGCCTGCACGTGTCTAGGGAAAGTAGTGAGCGTTACCTATGGGTGGTACGTTTTCTGGCGCTGCCCAAGTTTTTCCCACGTGGAGGGGAGAGGTTTGAGAGCCAATCAGGGTGAAGCGAGGTGAGTATGGATCATCGCCGCGGAATACAAGTGCGGGGAGATCCCCGAGAAAACCCGCCGACCAGCAGCATCGTCCAGCACGATTTCCACGTGCAAAAATCCGGGAGCGGCCCCCGCCGGGAGTCGAGCCCGGTTCGCCTTCGTGGGGGGCGAGCACTCAAGCCGCCGCGCCATGGCGGCTCCCAACCAGGCACGTCTTCGTAATAAAAAACGTTTCCTCGCTTCATCCTGTCAAAGCTAGAAAGAATCGGGTTTCACTATCCAACGCACTCATTTATCACTTCGTGATTGGGATAGTGAACCCCGATTCGGAATTTGCATTTGCCAAAATCTGTTGTGCCTTAAAGGTTTATTGTTACATTCTACTATCTTGTATACAAAAAAAATTAACAACGGTCTTAAATAAAAAAAACAGTATGTAATTATAATGCACATGCGTTTTCGTTGTTAAATAGTTGGACAGGGAGATGAATGGAAAGTAAACAGAAGTATGGCCCAGTACTTCGAAAATTCTTATATTTATTTAATGAAAAATTCACTTACTGAGGATACACTTGAAACAGGCAATCTTACGAAACATATACGCAAAAGCAACATCTCAAAAATATACCTGTGCGGCATTCTTTACCTTTGAAGTATACACACAGTTCTCCGATAATATGTTTATGTTTTGTGTGTTCTAGTTACACTTTCACGCGTACATAAAACGTGGTCTTTTTGGGCGGTAGATTATGATGCTTCCCTTCGTGTACTGAATAAAAAGGACGGGAATAAGAGTTGTTGCTTTTCAGAGAAAATTGAAGTTGTACAGACGTATCTGTGTTTTAACAATGATGTGGTAAGAATAGGTTACAAATTTATATGTATTTATAGAAACTTTGAAAACAACTAGGAGATTGCCATAAACTCCAGAACGAAATGTCCCTGGTTGTTGTAGACACGCTTTTCGTATATATGAGAAGAAATCGTTCCTAATCATTTTTTATCCTTTCAAGAAAATTAAATTGTTTCAAGAAGTAACAAAAACTGCCCACTTAACGGTAAAGCATTTTTACACATTTGTAAAGCATTATGTATTTTAAAAAAGCACAAAAATTATATTGGCGTATCTTCTACTGCTTTATTGTCATTTTTTGGAGGAAATTATATACGCGGTAGATAATAAAAAACGTGGGCAGACGACATCGCGAAAATAAAAACAAACACATGAAAAGCAAACATAATACAACCTTTTTTCTATTTTGATTGGCTTGCGAGATCACGTGGTGCAGAGTCACGTATCACGCAAGAGCTTGGCACTGACAAAATTTTCTTTTACGTGATCGTATTCGTGAAACGATGATTACGATCAGTGAAGCACACCAGTCAATGTGTAGCCAGTTTACATATGACGTGTTACGGGAAACATGAAGTCATTGTAATCCCGGCCTTAGGATAGTCTACTTTACGTGAAAGCCTTTCGCGGCAAGTATTGGATAGGAATCGTTTATAATTTCACGCATATTTTCTATTTTAAAACCTTCGACTACATCGGCATGTCCTCAGAGAAAGCTCTGGATGCAGATGTGCAAGGCTGGGTAACCCTGACAACGAATGTTAGATTTTCAGTAATTCAGGTTCCCTTTTCTCAGAAAAGTTTAATATAGAGCTCCACCCAAAATGTGTGTGGTTTTATATTAGTTTTACAAATTTAAATGCTATTGAACCTTGTAAGCAACGCCACATGACGAAATAAGAATAAATCGATTTACGAAGATAGTCAAACGTTTACAATTAAGTGCATATAGAAAAACAGCACGAAAATCGTTTGTTGCCCTCAAATGCTAATTAAAAAGTAATCCTTTATAGTTTCGGGCATATCATTTTCACCTATGGTGTGTCTTATAATACTTGACCATGTTGATGTGTTTCTTACATAATTAGGTTAAAGCAAAGTAAAATAATATGGAATTGCAAATGCGTTTTCAATGTGGCATAGTTGGACAGGGAGGTGTATACAAAGGAAACAGAAGCATTATCCAGTACTTAGAAAATTCTTATATTTATATAACGGCAGATATAAAATAACTAAACAAAATTACTTGGGAGTGGTAGAATGTGAATACATGCAATATATCCGTTTTTCATATGTGAATTAATGGGCCTCACATTAAAAAATAGTATGTAAATGACCTCGAACCTTAGTTCGCGGTTCGTTTGAAGCTAAAATCAGTGCTTCCCATCCAGATACTCGCGTTTATACTCACGTGAAGTTCAACTCCTTTTCCAATAACTGCCAGACTTCTCCGAAGTAACCGCCGACGACTGTTGTTTTGTTTCCCACGGTGGCGAGTTGCGTGATTTCTTTCACCTGGTGACAACAGAAAACATTAAATTTATTCTTTGTGACAGAAACAATCATTTGTGAATAAATGATTAAAATATTTTCTAAGCCTGTAGCAAATGGTGATCAGTCTAGTAACTGGTAGCAGGTTGCTATGCCATGGCGCATTTGTGACGTACACTGATTACAATACACATTTGCACAGTAAGAAACCATTGAATTCAGGCGAAGAGTTATTAGTATGGTGGTCCAGGGAAAAATAAGAAGTGTTTACAACGTTATACCGTCAGGACAATATTCCGCCCACCTGAGGCACAGAAGACGGGAACTTTTATTACCTCATCGGACTCCCCCGTGCCTGGATATACGAGTCGATAGTATCGAGCATGGGATCAAATGAACGCCGTACCTTATCTGGAGGCATATTTATTCATATTTCTTGCGAATTATGTTCCAAAACATGATCACTTCGACGTGGGAAAACTTGCCTCTCATCTGGTGCCAAAAATGTTCGACGGACAACAAATCAGGTGACCGGAAGGGTTACAGAATTGTTGAAACATAGGCTAATATAATCTCGCATGGGAAACCAGAGTTTTTTTCTGGCTAGCATCATGTTATTGGAAAGTATCTCCTGGGTACTCAGCCATGGCAGGTAGCACATGAAACCGTAGGATTTCTTCAGGCCGTGTTTCAATTGGCACTTTCTGTTAACAACATGGATCACGTGACTGATTTTTTCTGAAAATTTGATGACACATTTTTATAATTTGCGTTCTGCGTTTTACCAACTTCGAAGCGTACAAATCACGTCACACAAATTATAAAATCACCGCCATATTTATTTTCCCGGCTTTCTATGTAAAATACGCATACAAAAGAAGTTATTTTCATAAAAAAAATTTCATTTCACATTCAAAATAACTATTTAAGTAAAACAAGATGATATAATATTCAGGAAAAAAAATATGTAAATTTCTTAGATAATGGTGAGTAAGTGTGCGCAGGAGGTTAAGTGAAAGCAGTTGTTTTTTTTTTCAGCGATTGGTAGCACAGTAGGCTGGCAGGCTTGTGTTATGGCGAGTTGGGTAAAGAGTGTTGTGAACGATAAGCGTTGTGCCTAAGTCAATCTCTGCAACTTACACAGGTAATATACTATATTTTGTTAAGTAGACTATAATTGTTCAATGTGTTTAGATGCGGGCGTAAGATTGTCGTAGATTACATCGCTTGTGGTCTGGTCGAGAAATAATATCTGCGCTGCCATCTAGTGTGAATTTTGTACATCATAGTTAGAGTCGGGTAAGTGTGCGCGCCACTCTCTATACTGCGTACATTTCCCCGCCTGCGTACAATTAGCCTCCAATAAACTTGTCGTATATTGTATTAGCTACATTGTTTATAATTTGATCTAGCAACCGATACACGGCAGACGTTTACATTTATTTATGTATTGTGTTACAGTTTGTCTTCATCATAATGGCAAAATATAACAAAAAAAAACCGACCGGTTTTGTCTCAACCAAAATCAGTTTGACGATGACAAAAATTAATCACTGAAGGAATGAGCCAGAGGGCTGCTACCAAGATCGTTGGAGCTAGTGAAGCAACAACTAGGAAGAGACTTAAATTGGTGAGTAATTTTCAATTCACTGTATTAAGGGGCCCGTCTACCTGATGCTTGAACTGCGTTGTAGGGTTTTTGAAATCCACGTTTATTTACGAAACTAAATGTGTACCTAATTTTCTAATATACGAAAAGAAAACACACAGCCTGCTCCACGTAGCAGCAGCCTTCTCTCATCTCCCCTGTTAACCCTTCTGCAGGCGGGAACACCTGTAGATGTCATACTATATACTGTATTACTCAGAAGTTAGTCTATTAATAAAATAATGTCGTGCAAGTTCTGTTGAAGAAATGAAAGATTGCAAAAGTTAATAATTATAATTTTATTCTGATTTCAGGGTTTTGTCGCTGATTCTATGGCACGGTATACAAAGGTGTTCAGCAAAGAAATGTTAGCCCAACTGACCAATCACGTTGAAGAGAGGCTAGGTTCTACGGAATGACTAGGAAAACACTAAACAAAACGGATTGAGGCATTGATTTAATAATGAACTTAAAGTTGCAGGTAAAGACTTGGTCTACAGATTTCTCGAAGATTCTGGTCTTTCACTACGTACGCCTCAGAAAAGTAGCTTAGGGAGAGTCACGGGCATCAACGAGGTACAGATGCAGCGATATTTTGGTGTCTTCGAGAATGCTTTAAGAAGTACAAATCCCTCCTCCCTCCCCCCCCCTTCACACATTATCTTTAACATGGATGAGAGTGGTGTGTCGACTGTTCCTGACAAAATAGCTAAAGTTGTAGCAAAAAATCTGTGAAAAAATTAAGTCAGCTGAGAGAGGACAGGTTATAACGGGTGTCGTTTTTGTGAACCCGACAATAAATTTCCTGCCACCAGCTTTAATTTTTCCACGCAAACGGAATAAGCCAGATTTCTGCAATAATGCTCCCACAGGAACCCCCGGGCTGATAGGTGAATCAGGTTGCATGAATTCACCGCTTCCTCTTGTTTGGTTGCAGCACTACGTGAAACACGTGAAGCCTTCTAAGGAAGATCCTGTCCTATTGATTCTGGACAGTAATCTCTCTCATTATTCTCTTTGTGTCATTGAATTTCGTAGGAAAAACCACATAGTTCTCTTGACACTGCAACCCTATGCAAGTCACACCTCTGGGCAAAGTAATCTTCGCGCCATTTGAGAAATTGCAATGAAATTGAAAAATGGTTGTGTAACCACCCAGGGAGAGCAGTCACAAAGATGGAAGTGTCTAGCTTATTCTGTAAGGTTTTTGAAAGAGCGGCGACAGCAGGAAAGGCTGCAGTAGCTTTCACAGACGCTGGTATTTACCCTTTTAATCCAGGTGTTTTCTCAGAAGAAGATTTTCTGCCTGCTGAGCCCTCACGGATAGAGTTGCCGGTTGCTGAAGACATTGATTCGACACCAATACAACAGGCTGAAGATGCATTTGAAACACATGCAGGACTACTAGAAGAGAGTATTGAGGAGCCAAATGAAGAAGAGAACGTGGTTATTGAATGACACCAAAAAGAAGAACCGCAGGTGGAAAATATTCCAAAAGTAAGTACTTCCATGTCACCAACTGTTCAAGTTACAGTAATTTATAATTTACCAAAAGTCCAGTGGCAAAGCAAAAGTAAACGGGTCGGGCATAAATCTAAGATTTTAACATCGATGTTCTATAAAGACGAACTAGTGGGGAAACAGAAATCTAAAGAAGAAAAAATAAGGCAAAAAGAGCACAAAGAAAAGCTGAAGAGGCACCGGCGAAGACAAATCTTCAGTCGGAGAAGACAAAAAATGACAAAGCAAAGTCAGAAACTTCTGCAAAGCGAAAGTTGTCATTTAGTTGACGAATCGTGCGATGATAATGACTGGATACAATGCTGCGATTGTGGCGAGTGGTGGCATGAGCCATGTTCGTCATACGAAGGAAGCGGGGTGTTTATTTGTGATTATTGTTAACATTTTGTGACCTAAATATCTTTGACTAATTAGTAAATCTGCGAGTCAAGCAATAACACATGCAATTAGAATATCAAACTGCATAGAAACGATAAGATATAAAACGTGAAAAAAAAAATATAACATATGCGCACACTTGCCCGACACACTGCGCACACTTACCAGCACACATCATGTAAGTGCGCATTTGCAGAGTTTTGTATTTCTGCGTGGTAAAAAAACTGTTCAACATAGAATTATCTTTGCACTTCCTTGATATTCTTCAATGATTTCCTTGTCGCCAAGCAGCAATAATACTTAAAAAATTATTATGGATCATGATTTATGGTAAAATATTAACAAAGTTCACACAGTTACCCTACATTACTTAGTGTTGTTTTGGTTTCAGTTTAACATTTTTATCACTTTATTCCGATGATATTAAATGTTATTTAGTATTTTCAAAATGGTTTTATGAATATATGAGTTTTATTTTTAAAACTCTTAATTTTTTTATTTAAATAAATTGTTTTGAATTTACCTGATACAAGCCGAGTCGTGTTGTGCATTGCAAACTGAACAGTTGACTGTCGTGATATTCCAAATAAAACCTTACAAAATTCAAAATGCAAATGACAAAAAACGAAAACCAAACTAACTATAATATGGCATCATTGTACCGCTGTTCATCCAGTGAAACTCGTGTCACTGCCATTGGCGAAAGACGTACATAAGAGATGGCCTCTGCAGACGATGGCGCAGGTAGTAGGGGACGTGTTCTGTTGTAAAGTGAGGCAAGGATTGTAGCACTCGCCTGCGGTCCGCTGCACTCTGGCTTCGTGGTCATATATACCCTAAGGAAAGTACGGAGCCGCGGTTGCTGAGCGGTTAGACTGCTCGGCTCCTGCATTTTTGCAAGTTGGAATCGTGCTGAACGATGCCGCTGTTCGGCGGGTTTTCTCGGGGATCGCCCGTTTTCCCCGCCCTTGCATTCCGGCACTGCTCCATCCTCAACTCATTTCACTCTCATCTGTGCTCAAGACCTCGTTGTTAAAAGTGGCCCAAATCTCTCAAATCAACCCAAACGAAAGCATGATTCGTCGTTAAAGACAATGCATCGGCAGTACGTATCATTCCTTGTTATAGTCAATTCACGGTTTCGTCCAACTTTTCTGAAGCCCTGCTTAAGTTCTGATTTCAGGCTATTCCTCCACTTTATGAAAACAAAGCTAAACCGAGTATAGAAAGCTACACCAAAGGGTCAGTGCACTACATTTTGGGGCACTCAGTTTAATAATATTTTTCACGAGAACTATTTACTGGTAGGCATTACCAAAACACTTTTATTATCTTTGTTTTTATTATTATTAATTATAAATTAAGTATAATAATTTATTTATAAAATACACGTAAACAATTAATTTAACAAAAATTACGTATTTTTATATCAATAAGTGTTTAAAACGCTTGTGATGAGTGGTATATATAGGAAACAACCAAACACATAGATGAAATGATTTTTCAGAGGTTTGATTAAAAAAGTATAAAGAGCAGGGACGTCGAAAAGGCGGGCAAGGGTTACATTTAGCCCTCCCCCCTTTTTTTGTCCAAGTTACACTAGGGGGCACCAGATACTTCGCGAGGGGGCGCCACAAGAAAACTTTGTAGATGTAGATTAAAATTCATACTTTGTCTATAGTTACTAACAGTGTAGATTGATAATAATACTAAATAGTAATGTGTGATTTAAGTGTAGAGGTTAAGATGGCTCTTAACAGCTAGGTCTTGAGAGCAGATGAGGGTGAAATGAGGTGAGTATGGAGCAGCGCCGGAATGAAAGGGGGAGGGGGGACAGGAGGTCCCCGAGAAAACTCGGTGACCGGCACGATTCCCTTATTGAAAATCTGGGAGTGAACCACCGGGAATCGAACACGGTTCACCTTGGTGGGAGGCGAGTAGTCTGACCGCGGCATCTTATAGTGGTTTAAATAGTTTGTGTCAAAATATAATAATAGGAAACAATGCGTGTGTGTAAATGCAGCCATAACAGATTACAACACAACATTTTGGGTGGGGACACATTTAGCAGTAGCAGGGGCGCCAAATTATGTACATGACATTGCCTCCCAGTCCCACCTTCTCCTTAACCGAGAATGGTTCCAACGCTCCTGATAGAGAGCGTGAGACTCACGTCGAGCACGGCGGTCTTGATGGTGACGCCCTGGAAGTCGGTCTTGTGGCGGTCCACGTTGCGTCCCAGCCGCAGCTGCCGAGCCCCGGGTGTCCACATGCCGTAGCGCTCGGCGACGAGCGGCCGGTCCGCCGTCACCCGGGACACCCGGCTCAGCCTGACCTTGGTGCGGCTCGCCCGCGCCACCA
>NQII01001511.1:180822-280824 GCA_002778355.1 Clitarchus hookeri
GTGCGGCTCGCCCGCGCCACCAGCAGCTCGCTGCTGAAGGGGATGGCCACGCCGTCGAAGAACTCGTCGAGGGCCACCTGGTGCAGCAGCCACAGCCACGTGACGCGCTGCTTCTCGCTCGCCTCCAAGATCTGACCAAACCAAGGATCATACAACAACAGAGTCGCAACTCAGCGGTAAAATGATACAACTTTATCTTATTCGTTTGTTGGCCGAAGTAGGTTCAACGGTACTGCCAACGTCATAAAGCAGAGTAAAATTAAAAATGTTCACTTTGTTACGTTGGCAGTCAAGCCAGTGGCCTAGGACCTTGGTTGAGGGGGGGGGGGAGGAATCAAGAGGATATATCCCACCCCTTTCATATAAAAAAAATGCCCTGCCTTCTGCCACTAGATTGCTATTTATTTTCTATGTCTGTCAAAAAAATATATTCACTGTTCTTTTTTTCCGCTCCTGGAAAATGTTGCTTTTTTCTGTCTGGTTGCTTTCATCTTTTTATTTCATGCGTGAGCCAATCAAGGCATTTTCAAGCATGTGTGCAGAGAGAAAAAAATATCCCTATAGCTAATTTGTTTGTTGTTTCTCTGCTGACTGCTAGTACCGTTCGTGCTCGCTTGAGTAAAAGCAGCATCGCAGTAAAACGATAATCGGTTTTCGCGCAGCAAGTAGCAGCATTAGTGGTGAAATCCATGCAGTGACCATGTTGTTTATATCTACGTATGTGTTTAGATTGAGCGTTGGTTGCGTACTGTGACTTTTATTGGTCGTGTTTGTTTCCCATACTATGTCGCAAAGTAAACTGACCGGATTTTTTAAACGGGATCCGAAAAGAAAAAAAACGTAAATGACTGTGTTAGTGATATTGAAAGTGATGGTGTTAATGCTGTCAAAACCAAAAGACAATGTGCAACAGCAAGGAAATCCAATAATGAATCTGAGGTTGAGGTGTTGTGCTTGCTCAAAAGCCACACTGCAATACAATCTGCTGCGAATGAACCTACAGTGACTGCTCATGTAAACAACATTTCCTTGTTTGTGAATAGAAGATTAAATGAAGATGAAAAAGTACAGGTACTTCAAAATTCGTGGGTCCCACCAAAAAATTATGCATTCCCCTTCATTTACAGATATAAAGATAAAACATTTAAGCTGAGATTTCAATATCAGTTGTTAGAGGAGTTTGATGGCTATCCTATTCAGAAAATTATCAACGGTATTTTTGTAAATATTGTGTTGTCTTTTCTGAGACGGTAGGGATATGCAGTCAAGCTTTAGCACAGTTGGTAAAGTCGAAATTCAACAATTGGAAGAAAGCCAAGGAAATTTTCAGGCAGCATTCTTAATGTACGTACGATATGGAAAGTGTCTCAAAAGCATTGGACATTTTGAACTTTGTTAAAGACAGATCCCAATATATTATTAACAAAATTGATAAATACGGGGAAGAAAAAAAAAAAGGGAAATACTTGGAACATATTTCATTATTTTGTGTGGCAGACAAGAAATATCACTACCTGGCCATCGGGATAGTGGTAAAATTGATGTGGGAGACATAGGCGACAGAAGTGGCAGTAAAAAAAATGAAGGAAACTTTTGTGCCATCATAAAATATAGAGCAACTGGGGACAATGACTTACGCTCAATGTTGGGAGGCTGTGATACAGGTGTTGGAGATAAGAGTAAATACCTAAGTCCTACAATACGAAATGTGATAATAGAGTGCTGCAATCAGATTATTTTGAATAAAGTGGTTTCTAAAATCAATGGCACTAAATGTTTCTCTGTTTTGTCATACGAAACAACATACATATCAAATGTAGAGCACGTTGCTATTTGTATAAGATATGTGAACAGCAGTTGTAAGATAAAAGAGAAATGCATGCAGTTTTTCGACGCCAACTATTTGAAGGGATAGGACAGGACTTGGCAGTAATTATTCTTAATGGACTTATTCAGTGTGGTGTATATTGTGAACATCTAATTGGCCAGGGATGCGATGGTGCAGGTAACATATCATGTAAATATAATGGTGTACAGTCTATCATCAAGAAAACATATCCTAAGGCTATTTATGTGCACTTTCTTAATTTGGCCATCACAAAATCAAGTTAAATTCAACCAGTGAGGAACTGTCGAAAACATCTACGACAATTTTAACACTCCTAAGCGAAAGTCAGTATTATCAAAAGTAATTAAAAACAGTGTTACCTCCCCAAAACACGATATCTGAAGAAACCTTGTGCTACGGGCTGGATGGCCAAGTATAATGCAGTACATGATTTAATTGAGTTGTTAGAATATACGCTCGAAGCTTTAGAAGATATTTGCAGATGGAATGACACAACATCAACAGATGCAAAAATTTTAATCAATGCAGTGGACTTTGAATTTTTTGTATCATTATTTGTAATTAATGAAGTATTTGGATATGAGCTGCTCTTATGTAAGCAATTCCAGAAATAATCCTTGGACTTGAAAGCAGCTGTTACGATTGCCGAAGATGCTGTCATAGAACTAAAAAGAATCGGAGGCCCTCCAGAACAAGAATTCGAGGTTGTATATAAACAAGTGAAGAAGTCGGTGGCAAACTCTCTGGGAGTAGACGAGTCGGTGAAAAGAATTTCAAAGTTTCAAATAAATAGGACAAATATTGTTACAAGTACATTAGAAGATTACTATAGACTGACTATTTTTATCACTCACATTGATTACTTTATTAGTAAGCTAGAAGAAAGTTTTGTTAACCACAAGGAAATGTTTGATAGTTTGATGTGTCTCCTTGAAAGTGGTACGACAGAAAATGAGAGAACAATGTATGAGCATTTAACAGAATTTTATGCACCAATGGTTGAAACAAATTCGTATGGTGAGTTGGGAGATTCTAAAACGAGGTTAGCAAAGGAAAACATGACATATAAAACTGCAATCGAAGCTTTGAAAAATTGTGATCATGAGATTTTTCCTAATGATGTCAAGATTCTTCAAATTTTGTGCACTCTGCCAGTTTCGACATCGACCTTTCGCTGAGACGGATAAAACTCTACCTGAGAAATACTACATCTTAATCAAGATTAAATGTACTTATAGTGCTACTTATTCACAGAAACATTCCTTTGAATGCTTGTGCAGTTATCACTTAAATGGCCAAATCGGCACACAAGATTGTTTTGCAATGTATGAACTAGTAACCGGTGTATTGATCGTTAACAAAATTAAATGATTGAGTTTATAATTTGTGATAAAGTCCTATCAAAATATTCCATTTTGATTACAATTGAATTGCCCTGTCTAGATACAGATATTTGCATTTATTTCGATTGGTAAGTTTTCTACTAATTATTGTGTATTAATTAATAACGCTTATTAGTACTTAAACATTTTCAATGAGCTTAAAATACACTTAAATAACACCATATTGAACATCGATANTCTCTCACTTTATATCCCCGCAAGTCGAAAATCGTTCCTACGCCATGAGTCAAGCTCTTGAATTCGCTAGCCGGTTCTTTCTTTATTTATTTTAAGACTAGCCTACGTTTTCTGGGAAAAAATTTTGATTGCGTCATTCATCCTCAGATATTCATACCACAAACACATGAAAGAAAACAAGAATCATAATGACGTAGATTAAATACTATATTATAAACAAATTAAATATATTCAGGCGGAAATTTTTTTAACATCTGGTTTTGTCGTTATTCCATGTTCGTATTTTTTTTGCCGCGACTGTGGAAGTGCGGGACCCGGGAATTTACAGTAGGCAGGGCATTGACACGTATGTTGAGCTGACGATTTGCGGAGGGCTCTGGCTGCCCAGGAGCTCAGTGCTGGACTTCCGCGAATCGTGCAGTTTCGCAGGCGCGATGTGGCCTAGCCTATTGCGAAATGCGTGTCCCGGGAGCTACTNAGTCATTGACCAGGCACCAGCCAGTACGGACGCTTGGGAGCTGGTTTAAGTTCGGAGATAGTTTAAGCCTAGGCAGGCCCTTAGGGCTAGCCTAGGGTGCGGTTAATTAAGTACGGGTTCGAGGAGTGCGCCGCAGAATGAATAGGAGCCGGTGCTGGCGCGGGAATGGCGACATCACAGTGTAGTGATTAGTGCAACATGTGGTCGGTCCAGCCATTGGAGTGGGCTCCTTCTCGAGGATCGAGAGGAGGTGCATGCGAGGTCAGCATGGGACTAGACATCTGAAACGTAGTAGCTGGCAAATTTAAAATCAAGGTAGAACCCCCCCCCCCCTAAGGTAGCCGAGTTGTGCAAGTTTAAGGTGTTTAGTTATTTCTATACTGGCTCCACACTGGCAACGGCTCTCATACTAGTGATACTCAGTAAGTGATAATCAAATTAGTAATTCTCAACTATTTAATTAATTTTTTGGCAGCAGAGAGGGAGAGAGAGAGATAATACGTGTTTGAGATGTATAATTTATTAATGTGAAAATTCTAGTCAGTGAGTTACAGTGTGTTATTTAAAGCCTTAAAAAAATTAAATAGTTGAGTAGTTTACATTATTTTATGGCTTTAGACATCCCCCCCCCCCTTCCTAAGTAAATGTTAATGTTTGAAAGGTAGAATGACGATTTTTAACTAAGAAACTCCCACGAAAACCTCTAGCAGGAAAGTTTAGAGAATGAAATTATGAATGTGCCAAGCGAGCAGCTCAACGTAGCTTACGTCCCTACCCCATATATGTTACGATGTGGGTTGCAGATATGAAAATTGTTAGGGAGAAGCAGCCTGCGTTCGTAAAAATATGCAACAATATTTTTTTTTATATCCAAGTTGTAACATTATAGAACGTGGACTTCGGGTATCTTCGGTAAGGATTCGTTTTTCCTATTCAAGTTGACAGGGCCTGGAAACACCCGGGATTTCACGGAACAGGATCCATCCGCCACCTTAGATTACATCACAGCTGGTGGCCGCATCTTGGTCATGCACGGTCGCCGTCTTGGATGACCTTTCGTCATTTTGTGACGTCGTTGCCGCCACCTTGTACGCCCCTTGTCCCACCATCTTTTTTCTGTCTATTGGTCTCCACGGAAGAGCCACCAAAGTGATAACACAGTTAAAAATTCTGAAATAAATTCCATATAACTAATTTGTGTATGTATGGCACAATATATGCCATATGACAAGTTTTAGAAGAATTATATAGAGGGTATCGTCACTTCTGGGGTCTTCCCGCTTTTTTATTACACTTCTGAAGTCCCCAGTTCGGTCCCAGATCCCGGCAAATGGGAATCTCTAAAGTGGGTGTTATGATGGTAGGTAGGTAGTAATTACTATCTGCTCGAAGGCGAACATAAATATTGCCATACTCCTGCAACACTAAATGGTGTTAAGAAATAAATATTAATTCTATGAATATATAAAAGACGAGGATGGTTTCATATCAAAATATGGTTAAATTCTTTAATAAATAACTTTAGACTGTAGGCGTATTATTACAATGTGGCCTGCTTTGAGGCCAAAGGAAGAAATTGATAAGAAGGAAATGCATGTAAAATAAAAAAAATTACCCAGACTTGGTGCTTAGAAGAAGGACCGCCAGCGACTCCTGATCTGCTCGTCACCCACGTCCTTTGAAATTCGCCGAATGTGTACATTACAAACGGAGCAATTTGCTGACGTAGGAAAGGGGAATGAATCATTCACGGCCTGTAGTAAGGAACTATCCCAGCATTCGCCTGGATAAGTTATTTCTGGGAAAAACTATGGGTAACCGAAACCTGGATGGCCGGACCGGGATTCGAACTCAGGTCCTCCCGAATGCGAGTACCAAGGCTTACCACTGCACCACCTTCACTTGGTTGTGGTGTGAAGGACACGGCAATATTGTGGCTCCCACTCCCCCGACTTCGTTACGCCAGGCTTAATTTCATCTCGCTCGATGAATTCTTCAAGCAAGTCGATTTCCCACGGTAGGCAAGCCTGCTATGCTTAGAATTCAGAGCATGAGAGCCGCGTGTCCGTTTTCCTCTTCACCAGTTAACAAAAATGCATCAAATCATTTTACGCTGTAAAATTTCTCAATAAACTTCCTAAAAATTAATGACATTTTTAAATTTTTTAACCTATAAGTAGCATGGAAAGTTTACGAAACATCATTATGCAAATATATATATACTACTAACACAGTTGGTAGCTTCAGAACCTCCATTTAACTCTTTTGTGAACAAATTCACGAAATCCACATCTAATTTATGAAAAAAAATTACTAATTTGGCTTTCTTAATATGCGTATACAATATTAAGGTAAATAAGTGAACAATTTCTTAGAGTGTACCTTAATACAAGCTCAGAGTTTGTGGTAGATATTGTGAATTTCCTTCCAACCAGGAGATCGTACTGTTCGCTACCCACTTCAGGCATGACTATTGTTCCTGTAGTTTTTAATTATAAGTCTTAAGCCCACTCGGAAACCTTCCCACTGGTAGCCTCCCGAGCGTTCAAAGAACACCAATAACGCCATTTACTACATCCTAGAAGCATTCAACTAGATTTTAGCTTGTTCTGAAATCACTTTTGGAAACTGTGCTTACCAGGGCGATTAGGAGCTTCGGTATGACACACGGCGCAGCAACTTTGTAATAAAAAAAAGGCACTGGTATAGAAAGCCACCAGAGGTGCTTCACTGGGGTGTAAGGCCACCGGAGCTTAAGACTATAATGTACTAAACTTACCTTGTTACAGTGTAGTTCAAACTTCCCTTCCACATTCCTCTTCCTCTCAATCCCTGAAGACAGTGTACATAATGCGATATCATATGTACGTTGACCATTTATAATTATTATTTAAATAATTACTAACTTATACGGACCATGCAAATATTCCATGCCAAAATCCAACTGATAATTCTACAAAGGGGCGCATCATTGAAATAAAGTCAAACAGTGCTTGTTTTATAATAAACGAATGCAATCGCTTGATAACGATAAGATTGTCACTTTTATAATTTATAGCCAGTTTTTTAATGCAATATTTACTATACATAATTATACAATCAAAGTTGTAAAAAAAGTTAGGCATTCCTTTGATTATCACAACATTATTTGTCGGATTTCCTAAAGACCTTTGCGAATATGTTTAAAAATAATTATTCTGAGTGATTGTAGAGCATTCCGGTAGCAAATTTTTAAAGTGTGTTCTTCCAGAATATCGTTCGCTGAACCTACTAAACCTTAGATGAAATGTTTAAAATCTGGTTTCCCATAAATATGAGGCTATTACACTAGTAAAAGAAAACACTGCAGAGGGTGTTTTCCATATAATAGAAGGATTCGGGATTTTTTCTTTTGTTTATATTTTTGTGATTTTTAATAATTTTAAAATTATGGTTTTCTAAATATTTACGTCGCCTGGTTATCTACTTATATGTAGGTTTACAAGAACCTTTAAGAATTAGAATTTGAATATAGTTTCCAGAATGGGCTGACTTCAAGTATTTATTAAACGTTTTACTTACTTTACTTTAAAGTAGTTTGGCATACTTTGGAAGATTTAAGTCAACAACAATAACATTTACTTAAAATATCTACAAATGATATTTTGCGTTTTTTTATATAAAAATGTTCTGATTAAAAAAAACATTTATTACACAATTTATGGAAAAATTTAATTTTATTTGGCGTGTATTTGTAACGGAATATGACTGATTCCAAGTTTGATTTCGCCAAGATATGAATTAAATATTCATATCATAAATTTTTCAGGCAGATTCTTATTAGGGAATTTTACTTCAGAAGATACACTAAGCGATGTTTTCCTGGATTAAATTTGTATATACGGATATTACAAACCTATACTTTATAGTGGTAGTGACATATGTAAGTGGTCGGCCTTAATTTTACTATGGGAAGTACTGTACCACTGTACTAGACACTTTTTTCTCAAAGAAAGAATGCTAAAACTAAACTGGCTTATCACAACTCACTAACGAATAAAGAATGCCGCATGCTATATATGCGAAATGTTTCACCGTGGCAATAAAATACACAAAATCCTGAATTTTCTTACCTTTCGTAAATAATTTTTCATTATCTCATCCCCGGACAATATTACGTATAACGTTTTGTCGTTTACTGTTTGAACAGTCTTGTTAATCCAGGATATACTTTGCATGCTCATTAGTGTTGTAGGTAGGTTTGTCGCAGATGCCGCCTTTATTATCAGTGGAAATCCTATAACACAAAGTACGTAGTGAGCTTTTATTAAGAGCATAGTTAATAATTATTTTCATCTTACTAAAATCCTTCATAAAATAAAAGTATAATGATATAGCCGAGTAGTAACCAAAGGGAAGAGGATTCGGAGCGTCGGAGCTGTTCATGCTCTGTCATTCCGATCCTCCGGCGGTCATTTTCCCTTAACAATTTCCCTTTCCCCCTCAAAATTTCCATTTATTCCTCAAAATATCCCTTTTTTCCCTCAACATTTACAATTTTCCCTTAAGAGCAGTTGCAAAAACGATCCCTCGAAAGGCACTTTTCGATCCATTGGAAGGATTTGGGGGGACCGTTTTCGAGGGCAGAGCATTGGTGGCCATATCGGTTTTATAGGGATAGGGTATGCCAAATCGATACACAGGATCCGGGATCTGAGCCGGAGCCGACCGCCACTCATCTTGGTTCTGTCAGTCATCTTAGCCGCNACAGAAATATGTCAACCAGACTACTGACACTCTTCTAATCAATCACATTGTCTTAACATTCTCCTGCCCTACCAATGTTTCTCGTTGGTTAATTAGTCACCAGGCATCCACCCCTCTCACCCATACTCATTATGCCATCTTGAATTTCTTCGTTTGTCATTTATTTATATATTGCTGAAGGCCGCCATCTAGGATTTAATGTTTTCATTTTCAACACCTAGGTGGCGCTATTTTCTCGATTTACCCACCAGGCGAGCCGGCGATTTAGCCACCATGTGGCAGCCATATTTGTTTATATTTTTTAATGAATAAGTTGTGCTGTCGGCGCCAACTATACTGGATTCTATTTTCAATGTTTAGGTAGTGCCAATTTATCGACTATGCCACCTGCTATCGGTCTATACCGAATGGTGCCATTGACAATTCCTGCAAAGTACGTAAACTGTCATATTTAATTTTTTTTGTTTTAATTATTCAACATAAACATTTTTATTTAAAGCGGTGAGGTTTTTAAAATTATTAAAACACAAAATATTTTTTAAAAACCTAATTTTATTTGGTAATGTACAAAATGAGAAAACTCATAAACACAAGTTTATTAATTGCAATCTTCTGTGTTCACAGCTCGATGTCCACATCGTCGACCCAGGAATTGTAGCGGGCTGGGAAACCCCACCACTTGATATACGACCGTCCATTATGTCGTTTCAGCAACTTCTCAACCAAATGCACATCTGGAAACTTTGTAGGTAGGATCTTCTCTCTGTAGAAACCACCATGGATCGGAAAATTATTCAGATCCTCGAGAAAGTAGGTCCTTGGAGCATAGTTGCGTATACGTCACACACGAAAGAGTTCGGGACTCCAATTCGCTGTAAACCTATTCTCGAATATGCCTTTCGGTTTGGAGATGCACACCAGGTCGCCAACCTTGGCTTTAGGCTTGCGTGGGTCCCTCTTTTTCACGTCAGTGTACAAGGTTCGAAGCAGGGAGTCGTCTTTCACGTCTTCGGGTTTCATGCGAGTGGTATAATGAACGGTAGAATTATATTCGCGGACGAGTTTCAGCAGTAGTGTCAGCCACTTGTAGCTGCCATTCGCAGCGAAATGCCTACGCATATTTTCCTTCAGAGTCCTGTTGAACCTCTCAACGATAGAAGCTTTGAGATTGCTGTGTGTGGAATAATGATTTATGTTATGTTTCTTTACCAGGGCCTTGAACTAATCATTGTAAAATTCCTTTCTCTGGTAGGTTTGTAGATTAGTAGGGATGCGTCCTTCGCGCAATGCATCTGTCATGGCCTCGGTGACATAGTGTGCATTCTTCGATTTGACGGTCCTCACCCAGACGAATTTGCTATATGCATCGATGATGGTCAACATGTATTTGTAGTCCTTGTTGACCCGAGCATATGGTATATCATCTCGACGAGGTCGGCTTGAAAAAGATGGTTCATCTCGCAAATCATAACCTTGAAGCAGCAGTTGCATCTCGCAGATGCGTGCAGTTCATTGGCGATCCCCAATCGACTCATTCTATGTTGCCTCCCTCCTTCAGTTTTTAAATTATTGAAATTTTCTCGTCAGTGTGGGAGTAGTTTCCAACCCTGTACGAAGCTTGAAGTAGCTGCAGCCTATCGACCAGCTCGTTCGTGTCTACCCAGAATACGTAGTCGGTGTTCTTGTCGTCGTTATCTTCTTTAATCCTTCGCCGCTTTTCAGTGCTAGGCTGCTGAAGAGGTCTGTATTAATGTCGATTTTTTCATGATCTTCATCCTTATAAACACCTGTCTCGGGATCATTATCTTGGTAAAGTGCATGCATGAGTTCGAGCAAAGTCTTGTATTCCAGCAGGTCAGATTCTATAGACTCCCTGGGCTCCTTGTGAAATAGAAATTCATATAGCCCGGGGGTTCCACGTGTCTTATAATCTCCTACTTGGATGATCCCACCAGGTAGAAATTCTATTTCATCAGCACCGAGGAACCATTTATCATTATGCCTGTATACGCCATATGTTGTATCATTATTGAGAGATGTGTACGGTCGTAGGTACCAGCGAACCAGAAAATTGGGTTTGAAGACTAGCTTCCGTACTTTTTCTTGTGTAACAAATCCGCATCCGATCCATCGTACTGATCTGTTGGTACATCACCATGTTTTCGCTTCTTCATAGGCTCAGCAGAATGATAGATATTGGTCTTCACGGCCACAGGTGTTCCACCGCTCTCCCTGAGTACATCGAGACGACGAGTAATGGGCTTAAAAATGTCTTCATTTATTAGGTCGTGTGAAATTTTGGCTCTCTTGGCGAGCAAATACTTCGAGCGAACAGAGTGTATCGTCCGACGCAGGTCGCTGGCATTGTCCGACATCGCACTGAGTAAAAATTGTTACTGTTGCTCTCTTTTATAGGTTTAGTCGTGAGTCTCCAACAAACGATTTTCGATCCTTTTCAGACGTTTGCTGCAGACATCTAATATGTTCTTGAAATTGTTTTGAATATCCGTTCCCATGGTGAGGTGGTAAATCGAGGTAGTGAATGTACATGTCATATATAGTTCCATGTTTTTCAGATTCTCTTCATTTTGCGCAGATGCCATATTCAATCTGTCGATAATTTCCCTTTGAACACTCGTTATGTGCTCGTACATAACCACCATATCGCGGACGATCTCTATCTTCACACGATCCATCTTTGCCCCGAGCGCGGACAGGTAGTTCTGAACGAATGTGTTTTGTTCGGTCAACATATTCCGCAATTCCGAGATGATGCCATTACCAATTTCAAGGACGAAATGTTTAGTAGCAGCATCCTCGGATTCTTCGGGTTCACCAACATATCGAATTATTCTTCTACCAGCATCACAAGTTCCATCGTTTCTTGGTACGAGACAACCTTCTTCTTCGTCTTTGTCAAGACGCAGCTTGAGGCTACTTTGCGCCAATTTCGATATGCTGTAACTCATTCTCGATGGTCGGCGATAAACTGATCGAATCCCCGTCGGTGTATCCCATTATATAGGGGCCAGTCCTTAACGATCACCAAAAAAATTCGCATTTATCTTTCCAACACAAGGCACACAGACCCTTGAAATCTGATATAATGTCTGTATTTATGTGATCTTCGTAAACATGCCGCAAATTCATATCGTCCATGCGAAACAGCACCAACATGTTTGAATTGTTGCGGAGCAGCTGTTTGGGTATGCGCGAGTAAGGCTGGCCGAGATATATGCAGTATACCTTCGTGTGCCATCACATGCTAAAGTACTATTGAATACAAGTTTGTTTTTCACAGGCAATGTCATCGAAGACAAATATCAAATTTGCCAAAGTTTCTATAGGAGGCACGATGGCTTCATTATCACTGCAAGGGAAATAAACCACGCTTACAATACTCGTGCCAGTCGTTGGTATTTCGGTTGCTGGGGCAATTTTGAATATAGGTACTGTTCTCGAACAGAAGGCCATTCTCTTCCTCCAGAAGGCTCAGTAGAACACATGTTTCCTCACAATTTAAAGGTCCCGCGATGGTGCACCTCACTGTAATCGTAAATAGGCTTCTATGTCGTGATTCGTGGGAGATATCTTGACCTTCAGCATGAATGTGTATGGGGAGAATAACATCTTGCTTGATAATATGTATGTTACCACTACTATCCCGTGGAGCTGATTGCGGAGCGTGCGGAGCTGATTGTGGAGCATGCGGAGCTGATTGCAGAGTGTGCGGAGCTGAATACGGAGCGTGTGGAGCCGATTGTGGAGTATGCGGAGCTGAATACGGAGCCGATTGTGGAGAATGCGGAGCTGAATGCGGAGTCGATTGTGGAAAGTGTGGAGCTGATAGCGGAGCATGCGAAGGTGAATGCGGAGCATGCGAAGATTGCACGGAATCAGTGCTGCAAATTTTAGAATATTTCTTCAAAGTATCGCTTCGAGTTAACTGCGCCTGGCAAAGTTTGCATTGAAAAGTCACACTTGCAGTTTTCATTCAGCAGGTCATTGTTTTATTTCGTAAATTCCGCAAAGCTGTAAATGCTTTACCGCAGAAGCGACAAAGAAGATGCATAATTAGCATTTTACATCCATGCAGTTCCAAGTCTAGAATGATACTGAAACTAAAATGTATAAAAGGAGCGTATTTATACTTTTCTCGCTCAGTTCACCACGATGCCTCGAAGAGCTAATACTGTAGCTGGAATTAGGATTGTCAATACACTGATCAACAATCTACCATTCGAGCTGCATATTCCTGGATACAAGTTCTGTAGGCTGGAAATCAAGCTAGCTTAAAGGCTGTTATGCAGCGACACAGGCATCAATACATTGGACGAGGCTTACAAGAAGCACGATATCGCTTACTCCCTAAACAAGGATCTGGAAACCCGATACCAGGCAGACAAAATACTTGCACAGAAGGCCGACGAAATAAGAAAATCATCAGACACCGGACTAGGACAAAAAAAAGCCGCCTATGGCGTATCCAACGTGATGAAGGCCAAGGTGAAGATGGGAATGGGAGATTAGAGAAAGATAAAGGCACATGTTCAAATGGGAACATGTACAGAGAGCGAGAGAAATTCACAAGTGAAATGAAAAACAGTAACAAATGGATGAAAAGCATGCAATGCCAAGAAAACTTCTACCAGCGGATTTTTTCCATTGCTTTTGCCTGCACTTGGGGTCCTCAGGGGCCTAATCGGAGCCACGAATGTTATCATCCGAGCCGTCAACACAGCATCGAACGAACGGAAGCAGTTGTCTGAGGCACAAAGATACAATGCAAATATGGAAGATATCACCATGGGTAAAAAAACGGCCAAGACCTCTACCTTTAGCCATACTCAATAGGAGGCGGAAGAGTGCAAAAGCGACACAGCAGGAAGAGGAGTTAATGAAGTCTCTAACGAAATTACTGCTCACAAACGAGGATTTGGAACTGTTTGCACGTCAATTGAAAACACCGCATTTCAGGGGAGTGTTTATGAGAGATGCTTTGCCCCTTAAACCCAATAGAGACGAATGTGCCATAGTTAATCTGGATAACTTATGAAAAATGGGGCAAACATGCAGACTATTATGACAGTTTTGGAAATTTGCGTCCTCCACACCCGAACTTCAATGGTACCTGAAAGGAACGAATCTGACATACAACTACGAGATAGAGCAGATGCCTAACATGTGGAACTGTGGACATTTACGTCTTCGCTTCCTGGTTTGCTCGTACAAGTAATTGCATAAAATGGTTATACATCATCAGGAAACCATCAGTCTTGTCGATAACGCTTACCTTTACGGATCGTAGTTCAGAGCTGCTTGTGGTACACTTGCCGCCGCTCGAGATGGAGGGGGAATGCTGCATAGGCCTTGTCGATTTTCAAACCTACAATTCGATACCGAACATCGATGAAAAAAACTGCAAGCTGTACCTCGTAAAAAGTGGCAATGTTTCCCATGAGGTGTCGCTGCCCATAGGCTCTTATGAAATAGACGACATTGCAAGGTATATTGAAGATTCGCTGTCCCCCGACACAATTCTAACTATGTGGGAATCCCAATACCCTGGAGAGTGTTATCAGATGCAGCAAAGATAACGACTTTACGATACCGGATACTATCGGATCAATGATCGGGTTCAAGCCACGCATCTACGAAACTGGCGAAACACACGAGTCGTCGCAGCCTGTAAACATCTTGCCGGTCAATTTGATAAGAATAAACTGCAATTTAGCGAGTGGCACATACCTCAATGGCAGGCCAAGCAATACACTGCACGAATTTTCACCTATGGTCCCTCCAGTTTTTAAACTTGTAGCACTGCAAAGCATTATTTGCGTTCCGGTCGTCACAAAGAGAGCACACGAGTTGGTCGTGATAGTCGTCGACCAGCACGGAGAGTTGGTGAATTTTCGAAACGAAGATCACCCTGCGCTTGCATTTGGGAAAATGAGAATAAAATTTACTGTGACATGGGAGCAATAAAATAAAGTGCCATGCAAAACCTGTAGTCAGTATGCTGTGGGTCTCCAAGAAGTTAGCATGTGCTAGTGAGATTTTACTTCGCAGTCTCGGCTTCAAAGTCAAACATCATGGAAGATTACCTAAACATCGAAGAGCAGATCGTTTTTAAAGACTGCGTAACGAAGGTGGAACTTCAAGTGTACCAGCATTTCTTGATCGGACCATACACACTACCATCGGAAGTTCGGATAGCGGTCCAATTGCAAGATGTCTGCTCTCTCCCTTGCCAGGCTTTCCTGCAGATTTGGGGGACTCTGACGAAAGAAGATGGAACCAACCTTACATTGACGAAAATAACGATCAATGAAATTCTTCACATGATCGATCGCATCACATATTATCTCAATGGTGTCGAGGTGGACCAGTCGTGAGATGTGGGCATGATCTCGACGATCAAACATTACCTTTCGCTCATGCCGAATGAACTGTCTGCGGCCAAAGTGGCAGGTTGGGGAATTGAATATGACTAGAGTGTTGCTGTACACCCAAGAGGAAAGTTCGAAGTGTGCATCCCGCTCTCCATGCTATTGGGATTTGCTGAAGACTACAAACAAATTATCTTAAATTCGAAGCAGTAACTGGTAATGCTCCTAGCCAATATGCACGTGGACACCACCGTAGGTATGGGAGAAAACCTGGAGACCGTGGAACTGAAGCTACAGTCTATCGAACAGATGGTACCTCATTTGCAGTTGAGCACTGCTGAACGTATAAAGATGCTAGATAATGTGGAAGATGGCAAAATTTCGGTGAGGCTTTCAGGTCGCAGAGTCTGGAGACATACCCCGGATTGCCAGCAAGCCAGCGCATCAACTGGATGGTGAAGTTCAGTTTAGCTTCTGAGAAACCGAGGTGCATCATAGTTGGGCTACAGACTGGAAGACAACACCGTGTAAGAGTGAGCTGTTCGCAGTTCAACACATGTCAAATAGAAAATGTGAAAATATTTTTTAATAGCTAAAGCTATCTGTACATTGAAATCGAGTATTGCCAGTTTCAAGGTTAGAGAAGGTGCTGAAATGGCATAATGGACGGTCGTATGTCAAGTGGTGGGGTTTCCCAGCCCGCTACAATTCCTGGGTCGACGATGTGGACATCGAGCGGTGAACACAGAAGATTGCAATTAATAAACCTGTGTATATGGGTTTTCTCATTTTCTACATTACCAAATAAAATAAGTTTTTAAAAAATATTTTGTGTTTTATTTATTTTAAAAACCTATTTAATTTACATAAAAATTATTTTAAATAAAAATACTTATGTTGAATAATAAAACCATAAAATAAATATGACAGTTTATGTACTTTGCAGGAATGGTCAATGTCACAATTCGGTACAGGCCGATAGCAGGCAGCAAAATCTAGAAATAAGCACTACCTAAACATTGAAAATAGAATCTAGTATGGAGGGCGCCGACATCATAACCCATATGTTAAAAAACATTTAAAAAATATGGCTGCCACGTGGTGGCTAAATCGCCAGCTCGCCTGGTTGGTAAATCGAGAAAATAGCACCACCTAGGTGTTGAAAATGAAAACATTGAATCCTTGAAGGCGACCTCCAGCAACGTATAAACAAATGACAAAAGACAAAACCCAAGATGACAGAATGAGTATGGCCTGCCGACTAATTTACTAATAAAGAACAATGATACTGGAGGGGAATGTTGTTAATATTATTTTTTAAATAATTTTAAACATTTCTATAAAATATTTAAGCAATTATCATAAATTTTTAAAATTCAATTTTGGGGATTTTTTTAATTTTTCGGTTTAACGTCATTCAAGTTTACAGGTTCAAGGTCACCTGAATCCAATATGGCTGCTAAGATGGCGGACAGAACCAAGATGGCTGATGGTTGGCTCCGGTTCCGATCCCGAATCCTGTGTATCTATTTGGCATACCCTATGCCTATAAAACAAATATGACCACCACTACTCTGCCTTCGAAAACGACACCCCAAACCATCCGATGGATCGAAAAGTTTCTTTCGGGGGATCGTTTTTTCAACTGGAGGGATCGGCGCTTTTGTGAGGGAAAAATGGAAAATTTTTAGGGGAAAAAAGACATTTTGAGGTAAAAAAAAAAAGAAATTTTTAGGAAAATTTAGTTGATTTTGAGGAAAAATGGTCGGATTTTAGGGAAAAAAAGGGAAGTTTTGAGGTAAAATGGCCGCTGGGGGACCGAAATGACAGCAAAAACAGCTCCGACGCTCCGATCCCCCACCTTCTTGGCAAGGACTCGGCTATATCATTCTACTAAAAAATGAATATCGTTTTGCAACACAACATTAGTAATATGCATTACTTGCAAATGACAATCTCCTAAGAAAATCTCAACAATGTAATTGTAAACCTAAAAAAAATATTCATAATTTTATAAAATATTTGTTTAACAAAAAATTATGTGTGCTTTATAATAAAGGATTTATTAATGTACAATTCATTTTGTATGCTGAGAACATTTATTACAAGCGTCATATATGCCAACACCCAGCCTACACACAGAGTTACGAACGCCATCCAAACCGTAACACCGGACATGCTGACAAGAGCGTGGAACGAGTTTGATTATCGCGTAGATGTCGTTCGGGCCGCTCATGATGGTCACATTGAACATTTATGAATGTTTGGTAAACAAACGTCACGGTTTCACGGTTCATTTGATTGGTCAATCGATATTGTAGGTTGTTTGATTTTGATATTATAGACCTTCAAAGTTGGGGTATTGTTTTATACTCATCCTGTAGTACCAGGTGAGAAAATTAGACATTTTGCTATATTTCTGGAACAATTCATCTAATTTCCACCCAATTATGCACACCATTAGTGTTTTAGAATACCATGTAAACTTACATGGTTTAAGTGTGGTCAGACATTGATTTTCAAAATGGCGGTCATATAAACATTTTGATAAATTTGTAATACCTATTAAACAATTTAACTAAATTTAACCAATCTTTTTATGCTAACGGTACCAATTAGAAGCATTGTATACAGAACATTTTTAGGCAAATTTGTAAGATAGCCTTAAATAAGAAAATAAAAATTTTCTGCCATATATTAGGAACCAACTAACAGATTTGCATCAAATCAAATTCTTCACATAAGTAGCGCTATGGTAGGCCATCCAAACTTTTGTGTTTTAAGTGGCTCAGACACTTATTTTCAAAATGACGGCCCTGTAAATATTTTAGGTTAGTTAACCGTGTCATTCAAAACTTTAGACTGATTATATCCTAATTTGGTGTTTCAAATCATACCATAATGCAGTTTATTTCACCATAGCTTATGGTACGAGGTTTTCTGTGTTAAAATCCCGGTTAATGTAGTTCTGTATTTGTAATTTTCTCACTACGGTTGCTGATGTTTGTTGTTTAATCTCTAGTGATATTGCTATAAACGAGACGCGAAGGCCTACCTATTTCATTAAAAATTATTTGCACTCTCAGTAGAGTAAAGTAGCCATATTAGATATATGAGTAGATTCTTGTTACGTTTACGGTCACTGGGATCAATCTCACCTACGTACAACATGGCGGTTGGGGGTCAGCAACGTAATATTTTCCTCAATTTTTTGACATTTGCGATCTTTCCCAATCTTTAAAGTTTAATGTCACTGGGGTTAAGGTCAAGGTCACCGATATCCAACATGGTGAATGGAGTCAGTTATATAATTTGTTTCTAGATTTGATTTTTTTTTTCCTATTTCTACAAAAAAAAATTTCTTGATTTTTGGGTTTAACGTCACTGGGGGCTCAGTTAAGGTCACCCACATTCAACATGAAGGTTGTGGGTAAATAATGTAAACAAACATGGCCGCACCATTCCGACGAGTGTGACCTCCGCCTGTAATGTCAACCACGATGGCATACGAATTCGAAATCCAAATCCTGACTCTTTGAGCTCGGAGCCCCTTTCTCAATTTATTTATAAAATAATCGGAATATTAAAGGACAGGTTGAAATATTGGGAGAATGATCGAAGGATTGGACCAAAGATTGATCAAAAGATTGGAAGATTGATGGAAAGATCGATCGGAATATTGAAAGATTGATGGAAAGATTGTGTTGATTGATAGAAGGATTTATGGAAATGTTGCAAGATTGATGGAAAGTTTTTTGAATGATTGAAATGTTGATGGAAAGTTTGGAATACTGATCGAAATATTGAAGGAAAGAGTGTGAGACTGATTGAAAGATTGCGAGATTGATTGAAAGAGTGATGGAAATATTGAGATATTGATGGAAATATTGCAAGATTGGATGTAAGATTGATAGATTTGAAAATTTATTGAAGGATAGAAATATTTATTGCAAGGTTCATGAAAATCTGGGAGAGTGATCGAAATATTAATGTAAAGATTGGAAAATTGATGGAAACATTAATTGAACGATTAAAAGATTCAAAGAAATATTAGAATATTGATAGAAATATTGATGAGAAGATTGGAAGGTTACTGTAAATACTAATTAAATGATTGAAATATAGTTGAAATATTGGAATATTAATGGCAATATTGGGCAAAATATTGATCGACATATTACAATATTGATCGAAAGTTTGACGAAAAAATCGGAAGATTGGTGGAAAGATTGTATGGAGAGATTTTGAGATTTATCGAAAGATTAGAGGAAATATTGATGGAAAAATTGTGACCTTGATGGAGACATTGACACAGAGATTGGGAGATTGATGGAAATATTATACAAAATATTGAAATATTGGTGGAAAGATAAAAAATTCATTGAGAGATGTATGGAAAAAATGGGAAATTAATCTAAATATCGATTGAAATTTGGGAAGATTGATGGAATATTTTGGAAGTTTGATGGGAAGATTTTCTGAATGATTGAAATATTGATGAAAAGATTTATCGAATGATCGAAAGACTGGTGTAAAGATTGATCGAAAGATTGATAGAAAGTTTGGAAAATGGAATGAAATATTGAAAGATTGATGTGAAGGTTGCGAGATTAATCGAAAGAGTGATGAAAAAATTTGAAGATTGATGAAAAGTTGCATTCAAAGATTGATTGAAAGACTGATGGATTGATGGTGAAGGAGTTCATTGAAAATAAGACTATCACTGAGCTGTCCTCGTACAATATAAGTCTCAAAGGCCTTGTGCTACTGGTTCTTAAATCACAACCAACAATGCCTATAAAACGTTTTTGTTTGATGCTCATCCATGCCATTATTATAACATGACTTGTGCAGGTGGTCGCTACTCGTGTGATGGGCTTGGTTTTGCCACATATTCATACCATATTTACATTAAACAATCCGAGTAGCATACTTATACCTACATAACAGTTGAAACAATTAATAATTTATTCTGATATCGTGTAAGAATTGAACTTGAATAGAGGCGACTCGGAATGTAGTAACCGAATGAGAGACTTCTACAGAGTTCCGCAATATTCTGTGTACAATTTCTGTTCAAATTAAAGAAAACTACTTTTTTTTAATAAAAATAATTTAAGTATTCGAAAATAAATACAGATTTTCAATTTGACATACCCTATGACCATAAAAGTAATATGGCCACCGGCTCTCATAATTGGATGGGTATACATATAAGGTTAATGTTCGTAACTACTGAGCACATTCGGGTACGTTAGACAATCTCGATTCGAAGGCTTACGAGCTCGTCCGAGCCGAAATAGAGGGCTCCAAGTCCGTCGAAGACTCCCAGCCACAGCCACAATCACACAGTTTCCATTTAAAATATGTACATTGTGCTCAACTTCCCATAATCATACTACTCCTACAATTTGATCCGTCCGTACGACCCGACCATACCAGCAGCCTATACGAACCGACCATTCCAGCCGACCATACCAGCCGACCATACTAACCGACCATGCATCCAGCCATACAAAGCCGACCATACATCCAGCCATACAAAACCGACCATACCATCCAGCTTTGTGAACAGACCTTATCAGACAACCATACGAACCAAACACATGAGCCAACTGTATGAACCAGCCATACCAAACACCCATTATCCCAGCCAGGACAATAGTCCAGCAAGACTGACTGGATTTATCAATGGGCAAGTCCAACCATACGAACTATCCATACGAACAAACCATACCAGCCAAACATACTAAATGTCTATACCAACGAACCATGTGATCCAATCATACCAGCCAGTCATACTACCCAACCTGACCAACCAATTAAGCTACCCAGCCATACGAACAGCCCATACGAGCCATCCATATGGTCCAACCATATTAGTCAGCCATACCAGCCGACCAAATGAACTGGCGATACCAACCAATTTATGAACCGACCATACTAGCCAGTCATTCGAACCGACCACAACCGTTCAGCCATACAAACCAACCATACCAGGCAACCAGACGAACCAACCAAACATACAAGCCAAAAATACCAGCAAAAAATACGAACCGACCATGCCTGTAAGCCACACCAGCAAACCATACGAACCGATCATTAAAAACAGCCATTCCAGTCAACTAGTCTAACGACCACCAAGATCAGCCAGCCATACAAAACTATCATGTGAACCAGCCATACATACTGGACATTACTTGCTGAGCATACCAAAGGTTCATACCATCTGACCAGGCCAACCAACAAAGCTAGCCAACCATTCTGAACAACTATACTGGTCAACGACTGACTCCATCCGAGACCAACTCTTGCCAAAGTGACTAGAACACTGGACAAAACCAACCATCCATACCAATAGACGGTGACGATAAATCTCGAAACAAGTCGCCTAATACGAATCTAATTGCTAACCTCTTCGCGCAAAAACATCGCAAAACATCTCACGCATTGTGGTGATGCAGCGAATCGATTACTGATTATCGGGAAAATGATGCGAAGCTCGTTGTGAGCAATTTCGCGAACCAATATACGAGCAACGAAACATCCCTCAAAGTATGTAGTGAACAAAGCCACGAACCACAACAGGAGAGCTATGAAACATTCTTCAAAGTATGTCATGGATTATATCGTGAATCAAGATGCGAGAAATAAAAAGAGTCTCAAAGCTTGTCGCGAGTAACGTCATGAATCAATGCCTGGACTATTTGTGACGAGGATCGGTTGGCCGAGCTATGTGTGAAGAGGGTCGGTTGGCCGAACTTAAGCATGACGAGTTTTGGTTGGCCTATGGGTGAATAACTTCACCACAAAGAAAACGTTAGACCTCAGCTTCGTCTTCAACCCACGAGGTCTCATAGTTACGAGTTTCTTTCGATGTTTTAAAACATTTTCTTGATTTTTAATAATTCCTAGATGTTTGTGAGTTTCTTTTAATTGTTTACAATTGTTCATGTTTTTAAGTTTAAGGTCACTAACGTCCAGGTCAAGGTCACCTACATACAACATGGTGGTCGTGGATAAATAATGTAAACAATCATGGCCGCCCTAGGTTAATGAACGCGACTTCGCCAATGAGTGCAACCTCCGCCAGTGATATCAACTAGGGTGACAGAAGAATTCGAAATCTGAACCTGAATCCTAGTGATCGGAACCCCTTTCTTTATCTACTTATAGTGTAATTATTTACATAATTTAAAAATTTCCATTTTCCCGGTAGCTTTTTACCGTTCGTACAACTCTTTGTGAAACACGTTGCCATAACAAAGCTAAATTTTTTCGTTGTTTTATAAAATTCTACTAACAGTAATTGAAATTTTCGTACATCACGAAACATTTAAGAAAGAACACAACTCCAAAAGTTCACTTCAGCTTTAGCAGTTATACATGAAGACCACATCTATATAAATAACTCAAAATAATATAACTGTCTTCTACACTAACTACTTCACGACAGCACGTGTCATCATCTTTGTCTACATCATAAATTACAGATATGTAGGATATTTCTATGCACTTTCCGTGGATAAAAATATCTTCTGGTGCGGTGTTGTCTTCATGGCATGTTGGACGTTGCCCTAAGTATGTCCACTCAAGATCACAATACTTTTTCTAAGGTTTGGTGCAAGGCGCATGAGCGGGGTCTGTGTGCGTCTCTTTCATGCAAAAACCCATGAGCAAATGGTTAAACTTGTACAAAATTGCAACTCATAAGCTGTATTACGTAATAGATAACACGTACGTAGTGATAGGATGTGAAATCCAGCAAACATGCAATATAAATAAACAACAGATAAGACCTCCCAGGTTTCTTTGTGCCATAACGTACTAATTCAAGACACCCCAAACCTGTGCCTTGCACCAAACGTTCAAAAAACGGTAACAATTAATAGGGGTTTGTGGGAGGTTAATTAAAAAAAAACAGTTGGTATTACCAAGACGTAGCGTAAAATACCTGTTAACATTTTATTTTATGCAAAATTATTTGTTCTTCACTTTTACGCCAAAGGCATTTATCATTATACTACCATAATTCACATACTAGGATTCGAGTTCAGTGTCATCATTGAATATAAATACTGCTACACTGTATCAAAGAACCGGAGCCACAAGAGATTCCTCGCCGTTATGGAACTAGCTTCCTTGACAGCTTTGTTTGGGCAATGTGCTTCATACAAAAGTGAGTTGTCTGAACGGGCAAAGTAACCAGACAAATAAAAATTATAAATTATGTAATTTATTAAAATATTTTAATAAATGTGTTATTAATTATATTGTACATAATTTTTCCTATGTACACACCTAAAATACATACATATTAAAATGTATAATACGATGTCTTTACAGTTTTATATACACCATGGAAATGAATACACTTAAATCAACAATGATAGCCATTAAAACTAGCATTTATATTGTACATTTGTTCATCTAGATATCGAATATCTGGTATTTATATTTGCTATTTCGTGTTAGTTATTTTATTTCACTGTACTTTAGGACCACGGGAAATATTAGTCAAAATATGCACACTTTAGGCATTCAACTCTCCCTGCCTGCTATTGTACGGGACCAATGTTATCGCAATACCCGCTGAAAGTCAAAATTTCAAGGAGCATTCACGTCAATTGCAATGTATTTGCAGGTGTCATAATACGTATTTCTATGCTGAGAAAGTTGTGGGTAAGATGTTGAAATTGAATGAATCACGGTAATTTTGTTGCGCGCGTTCAAACTGAAACGTACGGCGGCAAAAACTTGTCAAAGACGTTTTAAAGGAACGTGTAGAGGTAAATCCACGCTCCAACGTAAGCAAAGTTGCCCGAAACGTCAACGTTTCAAGTTCAACCATTTCCAATCACACACAGAAAATAACGACAGCAGAAAAAAAAATCGGGGTGTGGCTGTGTTAGTAACATGGTCGTGAGTTTTGCGTGAGCTCATCTGCATTAGCGGGTAATATTTTCTTTGGGACGTGGGAATGAAATGAAATTAACGAAATTAATATTTCTGTTTAATGACTTAAATATACAGATCTACACGAGATCTTTCGTCTGGCACCAAAATCAGCGCGCTAGCACATCGGAGTCACTATATGTGCTTTCGTAGAAATTTTAGCCTACTACCAAATTACCCAGTAGTCGCCGCGGTCCCCCACCCACGCCTTGCACATGTGCGGCTCCAACTCAAGGTCATGCTCACATCGTAGTCGTATACCCGATCGAATGAGACCATGTTTATTTCAATATTGTCTTTGGTCACGAAGTTATAGTGTCGGAATCGATCACCCTGCAAATGTCACATCGTTTCCGTCCTAGTACCCCACCCGTTAATCTGACTTTAAATACATATACACGTCAAAATATATATAGGCAACTGGATGCAGTATGAACTGACGCTGCATCACAAAGAGTAGCAGTTGGATATCTAAAGGTAGGTCTGAATTCGACAGACAAATTCCGCCTGCATACTCCGTATAAAAAAATAATTCGAAAACATATATGCGACCAATGGTCTAACTTGTTTCCTAAGGGTGGTACGCCCATTTGAAGTTGGAGCTAAAATACAGGTTTAGTGTAAATATTACAAAAAGTATTTAAATTGGAACAATGATCTTCAGGATAATGTGTAGTTGAACCAATATTTACAATCACAGCAAATCCCATAGTTATCATTAAATGTTGTCACTTTTAAAATGTAGTGATTGTACCCATTATGTTGCATAAAGTTTTGCGATTCGAAAACTGAATTATTTTTTCAAAGGCTGATTATTAATCAGCGTGAGTAGATATAAAATATTCCTTCCGGCGCAGGTATAATGCAGGATTCAGAATTCACCTGCGATGACGTCACAGGTGGAGGTAGCGGCCGGCGGCCTGGCACGACCATATTATCTACAAAATTGCCTGTTTCACCCCAAAAATTACTTCCGAAATTTATTATTTTACAAAAAAAAAACCAATTTTTTCACCCAAAAATAAAATAATGGAAAAATGAGGAAAACAGATCTGAAGCTCATCGAAGCAAGACCCGAAAAATCCTCAGGCGAGCAAGAGGATTAGAGGCTTTTAGCGGAATGAGTCACTTAATCCTCAGAGCAGTAGAGGAGAATTCAAGACTTCGAGCCAGGTCCAGCAGACCGGGGAGGATAAGCGGACATGGGCCCCTTCCCGGCCACCACCATGCACCTACAACATTCAAAGCCCCCTTCAACCCTCCCCCTCACCCCACCCTTCTTAACTCCTTACCACACCCCTTTCCCATCCCCCACCCCTAAAAATTATTCTAAAAAATAGCAAAAAAAAATCTAAAAAATTGAAGAATATAATGCTACCCTACCCTACCCTTTGCTAATCCCACAACCCTCACCTCGTCCTCCAAACCCATCCAATAATTAAAAAATCGAGAAAATTTGCAAAAAATCGAAAAATTGATACTAAAAGTCTAGGAACATATAATGTTACCCCACCCCGCCCTCAATCGACCCCATCACCCTAAACATAAACCCCTACCCCTTTAATTCTAAAAATTGAGGAAAAACTTACAGTGATGACTCTGACCACTGTGTTGGTTGTTGATGATCTTGACATTTTTCCTATAAACTTGAACTCAAAAATCAAAAAAAAATTAGTGAAAACCGAAAGAAAATCGAAAAAAATTAAAAAATATTACATTACTGACTCCGACACTCATGTTGAATGCTGGTGACCTTGATCTAGACCCCAACAACCTTTAAAATGCAAAATCGAGAAAAAATGGTAAAAAATCGAAAGAAACTAATAAAAGTTTAGAAGTCAGTATGTTGAGGGGTCAGTGATGTAAGGAGTCAGGCTTCTTGTGAGGGGACAGTTTTGTAAGGGGTCAGTTTTATTGTGGGGGTTCAGTCTTCTTCTGAGGGTTAAGTCGTCTTGTGAGGGGTCAGATTTCTTGTGAGGAATCAGTCTTCTTGTGAGGAGTCAGTCTTCTTGTGAGGGGTCAGTTTTCTTCTGAGGGGTCAGTTTACTTGTGAGGGGTCAGTTTTCTTGTGAGGTGTCATTCTTGCGTTAGCAGTGATAAAATATAACTTCTTCACACTTTGAAATAATAACTGCAGTATTAACCAACATTGCGGTAATAATTCTCAGTTTAATATAGATGAGTGTATTTGCCACAATTAACAACATATTTTGAAATTTTTTTTTAGATAAAGTTAATTACATATTGTTTTCATAGATGGGTATGCATTTTTTCACACAAACTCATCTTGAATTTCTTAATATATTCATTTATTACTTCTTAAGTTCATAGATATTTGAGTATGTAGGTATTTAGTAGTCATTATAACTTCATGCTCTAAGAAACCTTCTATTTAATGTAATTTATTTCTCTGATAATTTTTTTAATTTTAATAACCGATTATATTTAAAGTCAATTATCTGTTTTGTCCAAATACTTATGCATTTTTGTATGCAATCTTAAATCAGCAAACTGTTACTTGTGACACAGTAATCAATCTAAATAAAAGATTTTAGAAATTTTTATACATACAATTTATTTACATGAACCAGAAATTTATACACAAGTACACACAACTATCACATAATATTTGCAACTTGTAGTTATTTCATATGCATTTTTCAATGCACAGCTTAACAAGAAATAATGACACAAACAGAAATGTGGTTGGCATTTCGAACGATGGTACCTTAATTTTGTCCAGCAGCAGCGCAAATGCACAACCTTCATAGAGTATCGATTAACTGACCGAGGGCGGATTTTAAAATCAACTTTAGTTCGGCTTTGGAAATTGAATTACTCACATCCGTAAGCGTGTCGGTTGCCTCCGGATACAGTAAATTCACCGCGTCATCAATGTTGAGGTCAGGTTCAGATGTTCGTCGATGTTTACACATCCGGGAGGAGCTGGGTTCGGGTGTAATCTTGTGTTTTGTGCGGGGTCTATGAGAAACTGCTCTTTGATGCGTAGTGACAGGTTGCCGTACTGCGGTGGCTGAGTCTACCAACTCCGACGTAAATGGATCTGAAATGGCTGCCTTCGAGGTAGGCATATCCGATTTTGATGAGGCACAGTTTGGCGCATACAGGGGTGATTTGTCTTGACATTTTGCACTAGCTACCATGTCGTCAGGCGAGCATGGAAGTTTGGTGTCTTTGCACATGTAAAAAATACAACACTTACTGTAGTCTGGGGTAGAGTCTATCGCCTGTTAGCAAGGCTCGAACGAATCGGGATTCCCAGCACCGATCCAGTGCAAATTAACATCGCACACCACTTCATTCTCCTTGAGTTTGCTACCGGACCAATAACTACAGTCAATGCGACTTAGTCCAGGTTTTACATATTGATACGTTCTTGCCAGATTGAAGCCTGCCATATTGTTTCTGTCTGCCGCGAACTGGATGCTCGCCGACCTATCAGGTGTGCCCATTTCATTTATATACCACACTGGCGAGAAACAATATTTGATGGCTTGAATTTAGCACTACATAACAATTCGTCTCTGTATACAGAACACATATGTGATGCACAAGGCGTGTCTAATATCGGCATCCACCCACCCCTGTCTTTACTACCATGCATTTCGTGCCATATACCGTTACAGCTTTCGGTTATTTCGTCCGGCCAGGATGAGCTGCAAAGGTTAATGTAGTACTCGTCATATTCAAGTAGGAAGCTTGCTAAAATCTCTGAGGTGTCTTGCGGTGAAAATATATTCTACCTGAGCCGGAAATGAATATTCCCATTGCACATTTCAAAATAAATTAAGCTGCAAATCTCACCACAGTCGTCTTTAAAACAGATGCTGTATTGTACACAGTGTTGGCTTGTATATAATTAATCATACCGCGAATCAGGATCGAACATAGAGCGGTCGACATCTAGCACTGGGCGAGGATCTTGAAGCAGGTCAATTTCATCTCCTTCAGATCCGCTGTAGTCATCGACTTCGAACTGGTACTCTGCCAGCTGTGGCGGCTGGTAGCCACGAGACTGGTAAACTTCTTGCAATCATCGCATATGCAGACTAGAAGACATGCATGCTAACGAGGCCGAGAATTGGCGATGGGGCCAACTGCCGCTACTTGATAGACAGAGGCTTTTCAAGATGGCTACCAGCTCACGATGCCATTGCTAGATAGGCGTCACACATGAGTGGTGAGCACAAGGTCTGTCATACTATATTTCCATGGTCCTGGATGGTGGTGTGCTGGTCGCCATTACAGTGCTCCATTCATCTGATTGCATTATGGTGACCGTCCGTCTTTAGCTCGTAACTGATTGTTCCTGCACCTCAAACTTGACGGTGTGGTTCTTCTTGCGCGTGCGATATCAGCTGACTTGTAGTGACAGTCATAGATTCCTATAGCAAATCCGCCTGGGCCAGGCCGGTCAAGACGAAGAATGCATGCGATGTCACCGAGGCCATGGGTTTGGAAATTTACGACATGGGAGCTCTCTAGTGGTAGATGAGAAATAATAACTAGCACACACTCTAGTGTCCAATACTGGAAAAGAAAAAAGTGTTAAAAGGGCAATTTCATGGCCTAAGGGCATATACGATTGATTGGGGTGAGTGGGGGATAATTTGTTACATAAGGACAATGATTAATTTGTGATGAGGAGGGGGTTAGAGGTTGTGGGTGTAAGGGTGAGAAGGAAAGAGAGTCTAATGTTATATGTTACTCGATTTTAAAAATTGTTTTGCGATATTCTTGATTTTTATGAATTGGTGAGAGGTTTTATTTGGATTAAGGTCAACAACATTAAGCATAGGGGTAAAATGTTCGTCGATTTTTGCAAGTTTTTCTTCGATGTCTTGTATTTCTTCTCAATTTTTAGAGTCCAAGGTCATTGGGGTCAAAGTTAAGGTCACCGCCATCTAACATGGGGATTGGAGCCAGTAATGTAATTGTTCCTAAACTTTTCATTAACTTCTTTCGATTTTTGATATTTTTTCTCTAGTGTTCATTTTCAAGGTCATTGTTGTTAAGGTTCAAGGTCTTCAGCGTCCAACAAGGCTGATGGAGTTTGTGATATCATATGTTCCTAAACGTTTCTTAGTTTATTCAAAATTTTTTACCGTTTTTTTTTTCGATTTTCCGTTTTCAAGGTTATTGGGGTCTAGATCAAGGTCACCAGCATCCAACATGAGTGTCGGAATCAGTAATGTAATATATCCTAAATGTCTACTAGTTTCTTCCTACTTTTACCATTTTTTAGATTTTTGAGTTCAAGTTCATTTGGGTCAATTTTAAGGTCAACAACCAACATGGGGGTCTAAGTCATCAATGTAAGATTTTCCCTCGATTTTTAGAATTAATTTTTCGATTTTTTGCAGTTTTTCTCGATTTCTTATGATTGTAATGTGGGTAGGTAGGGGTAGGGGTTGATGGTTAGGGTTATAGGGTGCGAGCAGGGCAGGGTGGGGTAATGTTATATTTTCCTCGATTTTTTAATGATTTGATGGGGTTGGGTGGTTAGGCGAGGGTGGCGGTTCGAGTGAGGTATAGGGTAGGGTAGCATTATATTTTCTTAGATTTGTTTACAATCTTTTTATATTTTTTGCGATTTTTTAGAATAATTGCTAGGGGAAAGGAGGAAGGGGGTGATGTAAAGGTGAAGAAGGGTGTAGTGAAGAGAAGGGGTGGAGGTAGGGTGGTTTGGATGTGATAGGTGCAGGATGGCAGCTGTCCGCTGATCCTCCCCAGTCCACTGGACCTGGCTCGGAGTCGCGAATCCTCCTCTACTGCTCTGAGGATTAAGTGACTAATTCTGTTAAGAGCCTCTAATCCTCTTGCTCGCCTGAGGATTTTTCGGCTCTTGTTTCGAAGAGCTTCGGATCCTCTTTCCTCATTTTTCCAATTTTTTTTTGGAAATTTTTTTGGTGAAAAAGTGATATTTTTTGTTAAAATAATTATATCGGAAGTGATTTTTGGAGTGAAACAGGCAAATTTGTCTATAATATGGCTGCTCCAGGCCGCCCACCACTGGCCGCGACATCCACCTGTGACGTCATCGCGGTGAATCCTAAATCCTGATGTATGATACCTGCACCAGAAGGAGCATTTTATATCTACTAGCTGTCAAAATTAACGAAAAAATTATCATGTGCTATCATCCTAAACCAGGCCGTTTTCGAGGAATTCAAGCAAAAATTTTGAAATTATCAAGTGATTCCACCTGGCAGATGAGCAACACTTGATGTGGGCGGGTGTAGGCAGGCGTACGTTAACATGCTTCCGCAGAACACACGTTGGTGGTCTCCAAATGACGTAAGCTGGCGAGGTATGTGTGAAACAATCGTAGTTTCAGTTCTGAATTTAGAAATGTGCACAACGATGCGATGGTTTGTAACACTGTAAACACCCCATTCCTCAGAGCAGGTAGAACTTTGTTACATACCTTTTGTGTTATAACTTATAACCTACTGATATGTGCGTACAGTCACTGAAACCTACACTGACAACGTTAGTATATTCTGTGCCATATAAGAAGGCCACTTTTTGACAGCTCGGCGAAAGTAGCGCCACTGTTTACATCTGACTACGTATCCTTCCGCCATCAGCTGGTCCGTCACGTCGGGGCTGTATTTTTTATCGACACGCTGTCAGCTAATCCACTTTTCATTGTACTGCAATGCTAAACAAATTTTAAGATATTTTAAGACTGACATCTGTCTAAAAATATAAGTAGGTTATAAAGTTAAAAATATAAAATGTTGCAAATAATTAGATATTTGATAACTCTTTTTTAATTTGTCCGAGATAGTGAATTTGGGTTTAAATTTTCGAGACGGTCTGTTGTATCTATTATTACACTTTGGACGTTATAGCTAATATATTTGAGTTGGAAATATGTGACTTGGAATAACGTTAGAATTGCTTAAAAAATATTCACGCGTGTCTACGGAATCAAGGAAATGGGTTTCGAGAGAACAATATGGCGTATAATTTACGTAGACGAACGATTACCGGCCGAATATAAATTACTTTTACTCCAAATCGTTGTATATGAAATATATTACTTTAAAAATTATGCAGAGCTCGTGGAAAAATATAACCATTGGCATATGTTTGTAAATTCGTTATATATCGCGCAGGAAAGAGGTTCATTTCTGGCTGGTAATAGCTCGCAAAATATCCGATAGATAGCGCGCAGCACATCACGGCGAAGTTTTGAGTAACTCTTTTTATGGTCAACAGATAGCGTATTTTTTAAAGTAGATAATTCTTATGTTGCGGGCTGGAAATATATTTCAAATTCGTGTAGTTTCGTCAAATTATTAGAAAAAATAATTTAACAATATTATGCAATATTTCTGTATGCTTTTGGAATTAATATCATGGAGGTGTTGAAAGCAATGTTGGAGATGGATGATACGACGTGAAAAAGCTTTCTGAAGTTAGCTCAACTTCAGAAAACTTTTCCACGTCGTATCATTCTATTGTACATTTCATTTTGATCACCTAAACATAACTACATTATCACGAAGTTTAGTTTTTAACACTAACAACCATTGTTTTATGACCTTGTAAAATAAAATGTATTAATAAATGCAAGAACTCTTTCTTATCAGCGTATTTTCTTCTTTTCTGATGTGCATCGGCAATGCACTCAGAATAACCAACGTAATTTTAACTTTTGTTCGTTCGAGCATCAGCTGATACAGAATTTTGTAAATGGCGCTTTGTTTGTTTCGTATACGTAAAATTGCCACTCACTGACTGTCAGAAAGTGGCCTTCTTATACGGTATGGACCATATAATTGTTCGAATGAACCTAGCAGAGCAATTTTCGCTGGCTCATAGGTTGGCACGTGTGCGCCTTTAATAACGTACGGACATTACAGTATATGAAATCACAAAATGCACGAGAACAAAACTCTTATAATATAAGAACACAAAACAGACAAGAACAAGCGCTTATTTTTGAAAAGAGCTTTTCAAAGTGCCAACCACCAACTTCAACATTCAAGTTAGAGGGTCGCTGCAGGGATTGCCGAACCATTCCGAATACTCCTGGCATGTGACGAATGCTGTCAAGCACATTATATAATATCGCCAGCAGGTTCTCTTCACTGTAGACGGCTTGCACACAAATGTTCAAACGTGTTCGTAAATAAAAGAGATCGAAAGGCGTAATTTCAGGTGAACGTGCGAGTCAGGCTATGAAGCCAACTCTACCAATCCAGTTTTCAGGAACTGCTGCATCCAGATATGTTCACAAATCTCTTCTAAAATGTGATAGAGTGTCATCATGCTGGAACCACAACTTCATACGCACGTCAAGTAGAAAATCCTCCAGCAGCTGCGTTATTGAGTGCTCAGCTACTCAACGGTAAACACAGCGCTGAGTCGTAGATGTAGACAAATGGTTCCATAAGATTGTCGAGCACAATACCTTCCATAAGATGTGTGATCTTCGAACACATTCTGTGAGCCATGATTCACATAATTGCAACATTATGAATATTTGTATATTCAGAATTAAAACAACGTTTGTTTCACACATACCTCACCGGTATACTTCATTTGGATACCACAAACATGCGTTCTGCGAGCGTCTTTTAACGTACGCCTGCCGAGTTACGCCCGCCAAGTGTGTTGAGTATTGCTCACCTGCCAGGTCCAATCACACAATAATCTTTAAATGTATGCTTGAATTCCTCTAAAACGCCAGGGTTTAGGGTGATAACAAAATACGGTCTTTTTAGTTAATTTTAACGCTCTGATTAACAATCCATCATTAAAAAATCAATTAAGCTTCGGAATGATGAAATGTTATGCAACATAATAGGCGCCGTTTGACAACATTTGATGACAACTACGGGATTTGCTGTAGGTGTAGATTTTCATTCAACTACATACTATCCTGATAATTATTATTCCAATTTAAATAAGTTTGTAATGTTTGCATTACACTTGTATTTTAGCTCACACTTCAAAGGAGCTTACCGCCCTAAGTAAGCATTTTAGACCATTGGTCTATGCTTACGAATTACGTTTTCAAAATAAATATGCAGGTGGAGTTTGTCGGTCGATTTCAGACTCATCCTGTACAATAACCTGTTAGTCTCCACAACGAGCTCCTAATCGGTATTACCGCGACATGCGATGTGAAGTGTATCATGTACATTAATTATACCCAACGCCAAAAATGTTTCGGGCTCAAAAATAGTTACTTCCGAAGTATAATCGCCATAAAAAGTTGAGATTAGCTCTTGTTTTCAAGATAAGAACAAACTTGGAAATCTCGCTATGGCTGATTTGTGGGAAATCGAATGTTCGAAAGTTGGTACTCCTGTGTAGAATCTTTTTTGACGTTCTTTTTCCCAGGCAAATGGAAGCACCTCCCTTGGAACCGACTGTCTTTTGAACGGGTGAGAGCGTCAGTAGAACGAAAAAAAGACAACAGTGCACGATTAAGTGACATTCTCTGTTATTCGCCTTTAAACTAGGTAAGCAAGGTAAGCAATTTATCTATATTAACTGCATGAGTCCAATCGACGGTATTTATCAATCTGTTTGACCTTTTGAATCAAGTTTCAAATGTTTAAGACCATTTTGGAGTTTTAAACCAGTGAAAATTGCTGTTTTGAGGTTATATTTCAATTACGATTTCTGACATTTTGATCATATACGCTTGCAATTTCAACCGGGTGTACTGGATGTATATTAATAATCTTGGTATAGTTTTTTTCAGAAAAATATGGGCTTTCAAATACAAAAATTTTAAAAATAAACAAAACATTTGACGATTTAAAATCGAATTACGATTTAAAAAGTTTTTTTTTAATACTTGTTATTTTAGAATTGATCACTCAAACAGATCACTAAAATTTTCAATTTTCTGCTTTCAGATCAGAATGCCACGGAAGTGTGTTAATGCCGTCAACAACTTTTGTTACGTATGTGGTGAAATGACTTTTGAAGCCCAGAAGCGAACTATCAGCCCACTTGTAAAGACAGTTTACTTCCATTACTTCGGTGTGAAGGTAGGTGACCAGGATAAATCATGGACCCCACATGTTTGTTGTAACTCTTGCTCAGTGAGACTGCGAGAGTGGCTGAGTGAGAAGAAACGAGCAATGAAGTTTGCTGTACCCATGGTTTGGCGTGAGTCAACAAACCATGTCGACAATTGTTATTTCTGCATGACGCCCCACATTAATCGAGGTTGGACAACAAAGAAGAAAGAATCGGTACAGTATCCCTGCGTTCGATCAGCCATTCGGCCCGTTACTCACTCGGCTAATCTGCCAATTCCTGAACCACCTCAAAATTGTGAGATTGAAGAAGATGATGCTGAATAAGAAGAAGTCGTTAGACCTGGGACTTCCCATGACCCAGATTTGGAGGCAGAAGATTTGAATGAGCCCCACAGACTAAATCAGACAGAATTGAGTGATCTCGTAAGAGATCTTGACTTGCCAAAGTAGAAAGCAGAGCTTCTGCAACAAGACTGAAGCAATGGCATCTACTCCAACCAGAAGTCAAGATCACTGAGTACAGGACTCGTCACAAGAATCTTCTTCAATTTCTTTGAGAAGAAAGAACATGTGGTTGTTTGTATTTATGTCAACGGCTTGATGAATTCCCTGAATATAACTCATGATCCAAGTAAGTGGAGGTTGTTTATAGACTCTTCCAAGCTTAGTTTGAAAGCAGTCTTACTACATAGCGGCAACCTTCTTCCTTCCATTCCCATTGGACATTCCGTTCAAATGAAGGAAACTTACGGGAATCAATCATATACGAGGATCATAAATGACAGATCTGTGGTGACTTGAAAGTTATTGCTTTACTCCTGGGAATGCAGTTAGGCTATACCAAGTACTGCTGTTTTCTGTGTTTGTGGGACAGTCGAGATAGAAAATCTCACTACGTAAAAGACAAATGGCCTTCAAGAAATCTAAATCCCGGGGAGAGAAATGTCCAAAATTTGCCTCTAGTAGATTCAAATACCATTCTGCTTCCACCCCTGCACATTAAATTGGGAATAATGAAGAACTTCATGAAAGCCGTGAACAAGGATGGAGAGGCTTTCCAATACCTTAGAGCGAAATTCCCAAGATTGAGTGAAGCAGAGGTTAAGGAGGGAATCCTTGTGAGCCCTCAAATACGCACAATAACGAAGGACTCTGCTTTTGATAAAATTTTGGAGGGGAAAGAGGAAGCAGCCTGGTAAGGCTTTAAAGGTGTGGTACGAGGATTTCTAGGCAACAGAAAAGACGAGAACTACCAACAGTTGGTGAAAGAACTCCTACAAAAGTTCCGAGACCTTGGATGCAATATGTCTCTGAAACTTCATTTCCTCCACTCCACCCCTAAAAACTGTGGATCTCTAAGCGATGAGCACGGTGAAAGGTTTCACCAAGATATCTCTGCAATGGAACGAATATATCAGGGTCGTTGGGATGAGTCAATGCTTGCCGACTACTGCTGGACTATTACAAGAGATACTCCGGCTTTGACATACAAGAGGCAATCCAAAAGGAAACGTTCACAGGAATAAGCTAAAAACAACCGCTGCTTTCTGAAAAATTAACATTGTTTAATGAAACATGACCTATTGTATTATATTTATTACACAGGAATTTTTTTCTTCTTCAATTTACTTATTGTGTGTCTTTCTCCAGTGGGCTTTTGTGTTTCTTGAAAACAAGAGCTAATAAAGAAATTTAATGTACATATTCGTTTTTTTCGACCCAACATTAGTAAGAATTGGCTATTTAGAACCAGGAAACAGACAGCATTTTTTTATTACCAGATAAATGGGTGGTGGTTGGACGTGAGTGAAACCCTCAAACGTTTTCCAAAACTAAGTGCACAAGGATTAGATGTTACTCTGGCGGATAGTTCTGAGTGTTGTTTATTGCTAGTTCTTTTCTTGTTACGGAAAACGTTAACGCTCTCTGGTACTGTACATAAATTAACGATATTTGCCAGCCCTAGAGCATGAAAACAGCCAGTGTTATTTATTCACATTTTTTTTAACAGGATAAAGGTTTTTTATTTGAAAAATATTTAGAGTAAATCTAACATATCCCATTTGCATTATAATATAATCAGAGGACGTGTACGCACATTTAATAAATTTCAGAATACTTCATTGTTAAACAGTCGGCAACTCAAGTCAAAATGGTTTCGACAAAAAATCAGATTTATTTTGAGATTCGGAAGTTAATTTCTGCGCGTAATTTTCGTTATCTATCTACCACACATTCCAATTTACAGTTTTCTTAAGGACTCGCATATTTACAGGTGTTAAAAAGGAAAACTCCATAAAGAGGTATGATTTGTATTTTAATAATATACCTCATAAAAACTTTCTTAAGCCTATCAAGGAAGAAAGAAAATAAACAGGGGACGTTTTGAAAGAATTTTGATAATTTTAGTAACGTACGGTCACGCCTCTCAAGCTCCGTTACAGTAAATTAAATCCGCCATGTCGTGAGGAGTAAGTTCACATAAGGAGAACAGAAATTTTTAGCGACTAGAAATCGCCATTAAACTCATCCGAGCAGGGTGGGGTTCAAGAAGGAAGCTGCAAAGAAAATAGTGGGTTATGTTGAGGGCTTATTAGTTCTCGAGCATCTAGCTGGAGCAATGCGTATGTTGAACACGTATCTTTACTCTTATGAGTAAACCTCGTATTTACAAAAACTGTTCATTTACAGAAGAGCCAAAGAACACAATAATTTTGATTTTGAAGGTAAAATTATGCGCCATACCACATTTGAAGATGAATTTGCATTAAAACAAGTGGCGAATGTACGAGTTTTTCGCTATTTGGAATCTCATAGTGATGATGCGAGGTTTCTGTTTATTGTTGGTAAATTATTTTTAAACATTTCTGGAGATAAAAACTTTTTGCAGTCGATCAGTAATTTTTTTTTATTTTGAATGGAGCAAAAACTTGAAAATTTAAAAAAAATATATAATTACCAGGTTTTTATTTTTGTGAGGGTAAAAATGCCACATAGTTATGGTAGAGACGAGGATATCTTACTGTGTTCCAGGTTGTAGTGGCTGTCCAGGAGGATGACGGAGGCGGACTGCAGATGTCGGCGCACTGCGCTCACCAGCCCGACCACGCTCTCTATGGAGCACAGGCCATCTTCCTCAGATGACGTCGCGCCGGCTGTTGAGACCAGCAAGAAGCACCACAGCAGTGCCATCGTCGTGTTCTTCAAATACATGTTTTCAGCTTTGTCTACAAGCGTTCAAGTTCCCGCCAGAATTTCTACTTTCGACATACAAGTGTGTCTGTCTAATTAAATGATTGTATATAGTTCAAAGGCAGTTCCAAAATTTTATCATGTATTTCCAGAGCTGCTCTGAACTCAAACCAAAATGGTGTTAGGTGTCCTGCGCCAAATTCTCCGAGTAGGTATCGTTTGGAGAACCGTGTGGTTGTGCCGAGGATAGCTTTCAGTTTCCCACTCTGCAGACGATGGAAAACATCGCCTGTTTGCCTTTTCGTAGCGTCGTACATGACGGATGGGTCGGTTCATTTATTGCGCGGTATTTAACTCTGCTGAATATCCGAGCGAGTTAAGTTTTTTTTATCGGCGTTCTGCCAATGTGATTAGAAGCGGCGGTGTTTTTGTTGCGAGGCCATCCGATGCGTACATACGGACGTCGCAAACAATCAAGCGTATTGATCCAAACCGTCCACACTATCAAGCCCGCACCCCTTTGTTCGCTGCGCTTAATGAGCGTGTTCGTGAACAGACTCGCCCCCTTTTGTCCCTCGTGCTTAACGAGCGTGATTAGACGATACCTCATCTCCCTTTCTTTCTCGCGATCCTTTAAGCGCACACAAACTCATGTTCTGACATGCGCCAGATATCGTGACGGGTTTGTTATTTTTTTCTGGACTTGTTCTCGATCACGAAAGGTGAACTTGGTCGCGTTGATGAGTAGTACCTCTCATTCGTATCGCTTGGGAGACGCGCGGACTGATAAGGTCTTAGAAACCCAGCTGATATCGGTGTACGAAATTGAAATAAAATGTAGCACCTATGTTCTTTATGGCAGAATGCGTTTGTACAGCTTGAAAATTGCGACATGTGTCCGAGAAAGAAGTCTTTTGTATTTTGACAAGCAGAAGGTCCTATCCCATCCCCTTTATTGATCTACAGGCGGGTAGCTGTCGATTAAAGTTTTAATTTTCCAGTGCACTTATTCCCTACACGGTGGTTTGTCTGGGGTAGCAAAAATTAATGACTACTTGTGGTTATATAAACAATACAGAATTATATAAAAAGCCAATATGAATATGGTTCAAGGGTTTCCTGACAGGTTTTAAGAACACTTTGTGATCACTGTTAACCAGCCCTAGAAAAGAAAAAATTATCGGAAGAAAATGAGATATTATTATAATTTTTTCGTTTATTCTTTTCGTTGGTGGATCGGGGTAAGGGCTGGTTAGTATGTCCCACGTGCGTAATTTTTGTCTTTTCTGACAGAAAAACTCTTTGTGTGTTTATATAAATAAAAGTTTGCATTTCTGCATAATTAAAACCTAAACTAAATAACTAAAATGGTTAGTTAACGAGTTGTTTATAACAAATACTTTGTGTTTAAAAGATTTTTTCCAGATCGGAAATGGTTCATTTTGAAGTAGGTATTTTTGGTATCCTGCATTACATTCCATCGAAGTCCTATTAGAGACTGAAACTCTTAAATCAATTAGATTTGGCAGTAAAAGCGGAGGACTTACAGTACGCCACACGAAAACGGAACCTTTATGACTATAGTAAGCACCTGAATACACGAGGACCTTTTTGTTGATCAAGAATTGAGTTATGTCAGAGGTTGTGAGTGAGTAATCACAAGATCGGCCTCATCCTTACGTGTTACGCCTTTGCGCGGCCACCCCCGATTTTTGTAGCAGAGAGGTGAGATGTTCACACTTTCGATTGCGTCCTTAATTGTATGGCTGTTACAGATCGGAGCAGTCAGAGAGCGCCTCTCATACACAGAGTGCGGCTGAATTCTACCGACAAACTATGTGACGTGATTTCTTATGCAAAATCAAGTGGGGCACACAAAACTCTCGGCGGCAGCGATACAGCCCTTACGCACACTGGCTGTAAGCAGAAACAGGCAACTTCAGAACTGTAAACTTATTAATGTATGGTAAATACTGTTTACAGTAAGTGTTAAAAATGTCCTCAACTATCGTCTGCGCGGTGGGAACAGCAGCATACCATAGCCGCATGTAGGTAGTATTGCCTAAATGCTATAGTCTACTCGCGATTTCTTCACGCTTTTTTGAATCGAACCTTTGAAAAATCACCTCACATATGAAGTGTTTGGTGGTTTCTTAACTATTTCATGCATCAGTAGCATTTTATACTTTTGTTAACATAAAAGTATCTCATTTTTGGTTAAATTTAACTCTTGCTTATATTTATCTATAAATTATAATATTTAATTTATAGTAAATATGAATAAAAATAGGGTGTGAATAAGTGTGTTGATAACGCCTAGTAAGAAATAGTTCTCATGCAATATATTATTAAAATGAGTGCGCACTATTGCGATGAGTTGTCCATTTAGCGTATTTTTCTAGAATTAGTTAAGCTTTGTTTGCATGATGCGGAGGAATAACTTGAAAGTAGAACTTTAGTAGGGCTTCAGAAAAGTAGGAAGTAACCGTTTGAGTGGACTAAAGGCACTGTATCCCTGTAGCCAGAGCTTTGTGAGCGTTTTACACGAAAACGGTGGGTCCTGGGATATTGAAAAAGAGGGCAATTTCTGTTATTTAGGTTATACTGCTCAATAAACCAACATCAAACTATCCTGACAGTAAAAAGGTTGTACGCAATATGATCTTGGCAATGCCTGTTATTTACATCAGGGTGAGATGTTGTAATGAAAGTTTGCTATTAGGTTGAAGACCCCGATGATATAAAACAATATTCGAAGAGTTGTAATTTAATTTCACCTCGTCGTATATATTTTGCAAATTGTACAGTTTAAAATTTCGATTTTCAGGGAATAATATATTCCTTAATATTCAGCATAGGTACAAAGTGTCTCACATATTTCCCTATGTTTGCATACGGAATCACTTCTCGAAGTTTGTCGGTCGAATTCAGCCCCATTCTGTTCAATCTCAATGAGAGTTTACTCAAGATGCCACCGCCGATATTTCATCATGGTTTTGCATTGGCCCCTACATCCCGTATCATGCATGGTACGACGCACAGTCCATACTTTAGTTTCACTGAGGTGCCATCATTGAATTATGATGTTACTTGCTACATGTAGAGAAGAAATGAAAAAGCTGGACTAGTGATCGGAAAAAAATTTCGAAACCTCAATTTTACATGTGCTTTACAGCATAACATCGTTGTTTTAACAGAAAATCACATATTTTACCTTGTCTTAAACAAGTCATCAAAAACCTAGATTTCTCAAAACCCAGATTCTTTTATCGGTCTACGCAGCCGAAAACAATAATACACTCGCATGCAAAAAAAATATCGCCATGAACGAATCGCGCGAGTATAACGAAGATTGCCACACAGTATCGCCATAGCCCGACATGCGTCCCATTTGCGTTTAATGCGATTTGCTTGTATGGATGTGCTACTAAGGATCATACACGTCCCTCCATCATTCATAGCAGCAAGACACCGAATAAGGTCGTGGTAGCAGTGTGAGGCACAGAGCCAAGTTCAATGCAAACGCAGCAAGACCCAACAGCACATTCGACAAGCCTTTGCCCAGCTGGATGAGTTTGAGAGAGGCCGCATCGTCGGCCTCTGAGAGGCAGGTTGGACGTTTCGGCACATTGCTCGCCACTTGAACCATTCTGCATATACTCTAAGTCAATGTTGGTCGCAGTTATAACAGGATAGTACACACACCAGTAGAGAAGGCTCGGGTCGACTCCGGCGGACCACCAGCAGGAAGGATCGTTTCATCGTGTGACAGGCTGTAAGCACTCCACGGGCGTCGCTTCACTCATATCAGGGACATATCACGGCAGCTGAAGATAGGACTGTGTCAACCAGTACCATATTCAGGCGGCTAGCAGAGCGGTATCTGTCATCGCGGCGTCCCTTACGACATCTACCATTACGACCTGAGCGTCGCCGAGCACAAGTGACCTTCTGCCGGGAACGGGCAGCATTACAGCTTGTGGATTGGCGACGAGTAGTGTTCAGCAGCAAATCACGGGTCTGTCTAGATACAGACGACTGCCGAATTCGAGCCTGGAGACGTCCTGGCCAGCGTAGTGATCCACATTTTATTGTAGAGCGGCACACCGCCCTAACGAGAGGTGTCATGGTGAGGGGTGCTATTTCCTATGATTCCGGCACCCCCTTCGTGGTGATTGAAGTAATCCTGATGGCATGCCTGTACATCCAGGAAATTCTGCGACCATATGCGCTCCATCCCCCTTCCTGGTGCAGCTTGACAACCCCATTTTCCAGCAGGATAATGCACTACCTCACACAGCACGGATATCTCTGGCCTGCCTTCGTGATGTAAACATGCTTTCTTGGACACCAAGATTTCTAGATTTCTCGCCCATCTAAAACGTTTGGGAACATTTTGGACAGCAACTTCGCCCAGTGGCAACTACGACAGATTTGGAGGGTCAGTTACGCCAACTGTGTTAGGATATTACTCAGGAGAACATCACATGTCTGTATGTTTCCATTCACAACCTTATCTCCGCCTGTCTCCATGCTACTGGTGGTTCAACACCATACTAAGTGCATCCTGAAACTGTTGGTCTCCCGCAATACATGGTTATTGTAGAACAGTATTTAAACGTTTTCTGTATACATACTACCATGTCCTGTGCCTGTACCCACTTACGTTCCTCTGCGATGGCACTTTCAGGGTAATTATTTTTTTGCAAATTAGTGTATTTTCGCTAAAAATTGAGTTTGAAATCAACAGTCAATAGTCAACAGTCACGAGTTAACAGTCAACAGTCACATTGAGAGATCTACGCCTCAAACTCACATTTTTACAGGATAACATCAATGTTTCAGGTAAAATACCAAAACTATAGAGATTCCAAATTCAAAATTTTTTGCATTATAACACCAATGTTTTAAGTAAAATATCAAAATCATAGAACTTCCAAACTCAATTTTTTATAGCATAACATTAATTTTTTAGGTAACCTATCAAAATCATAGATCTCCCAATTTATAGGTCAACATTCTTAAAACGTTTCGCGTAGTAAATAAACCTCATCATCCAAGAGCCAAATTTGAGAACGATGAAAGTAGTGGAGTTCCGAGATTCTAATGCCGAGAGTAAAATACGTCTAAAGACATTCAATATCTTTAAGAACCAAACATTGGAGGATATAAAAGAAGATATTCAACGTCTTTAAGAACCAAACATTGGAGGATATAAAAGAGTATTGCAAAACAAATAAATATCCAGGATTCTCTAAATACAAATCAACATCATACCTAATAAGATTTATTTTCTGACGTGTACATTGAACATAAATATCTAGCAAAGTGTGAGCCACTGCTTTATGATTTAAAAGGACGTTCATATGCCAAATTAGATCTTCTGAAAACAAATATATAATCAATTCATTTGGATTATCAGTAGAAAATCTTTTTCAAATACGGAATATTATTATTAATACAGCGAATCCTTATACAAATATGCATGATGATATCACAAAAAATAATGCTCCATTTTCTAAAATCAATGATATAGATTTCAATAAAATCATTGAGAAAAAGACGATTCAAAGGAAATCAACTACTTTTAAGTTAAGAGACCAAACATATACGTAGTCAATAATGCAGAAAATTATAAATTACCCATAGAATACCTATAATCAACTAAGACATAAAATGTTTCAAGAGTCAAAAACCTTTTAGGTCTTACTAATGAAAAATCATGGCGTAATAATTTAAATGCTATAAGACTAAATGTTATGTTTGGAGCAACATTTGAAATTAAGGCAAACATACAATTCACGTATTTTAGAACCAGGAATAGAATAATACATAGATTAACAAATTAGATGAGACTTTGAATTGCATAGTCGAAGACATTTTAACGAAATTGATTGGGTTTGAAGCACGAGACTCAGGTTGGTACACTAAATAATCTTAAGCTATGTGCATCGAAATAATATCCCCCAAAATAAACCATCATACATTGAATTACCAGATAAAATTAATCCAAAGAAAGTTTCTATCCATGTACAAAATAAAGACCAATAACGTTTCCTCTGATCAGTTTAGTCTGCACTATATCCAACAGCTGATAATGTTGATAGAGTATCAATGTATAATAATGTTGGTCTAGAGATTGACAAACTCTTGTAAAATTACGAGATGGTAATGAAAATTGATGACATATAAGAAATTGAATCTAAGATCTATATATGTATCAAAGTATTTTCTTTGAATGAAAGCTATAATGTATATCCACTTAGAGTTACCAAATACCAAATAAATAAATACAACAATTTACTATACTTTGCGGATGAAAACAATAGTCATTACTGTTGTATCAAGAATTTTTTAAGTTTATTTCAACACAAAATAACAAACATAATGGAAAAACCTATCCTTGTGATAAGTTATGTCTAAGTGTATTTTATTGTACAGAAAAAACTAAATGATCACAAAGAATACTTCTCAAAAATGAAGCTGTAAGGATATAAATACCACAATTTGGAGACAATATATTATTAAAAAATCACAAACACTCATTAAGAATTCCCTTTGTAATATATGCTGATTTCGAGTGTTTGCTACGAAATATGGACACTTGTGAGCCAAACACTGAAAAATCTTATATCATGAAGAGTCAAAAACAAGAACCAATTAGTTTTTCGTACTATGTTAAGTATAGTAATGGTGATTACAAAAAAAAACCTGTAGAGTAAGGCGGTAAAGATGCAGCAAAAGTTTTCGTGAAGATGTTAAAGGACGATGCACAAGCAATCAATAAAACTTGGATTAAAAACATCAAAATGAAAAAATTATCTAAAAAAGATTAAGCACAGTTTGACAACGCGACAATGTGTAATTTTTGTAAAGAAATTTTTGAGGATGTACCTAAAAATCTGGAAAGGTACCTGTTGGATTTAAATAGTAAGATAGAGAGCTATATGCTGTACAATGCTTTATAACGAAGATACTTGACAAGCAAAAAAATTTACTAACTGGTTACAAAAACCAACTAAATAATTAAATCCATTGTCTTCAAAGTAATATACGAAATTTTAGAGATCATGATCACTTAACAGGAAAAAATCAAGAAGAAGCACACTTGTATTGCAATACAAATTATCAAAAACCATAATTTATTCCGATATACATCCTCAACTTATCTGCCTACTATGCTCATTTATTTATCAAAGAGTTAGATTTAAAGAGGGAGATATAAGTTTAATACCTAATAACAAAGACAAGTATATATAATTTAGTAAAAAATGGTTGCCTGTAAAGTCGGTTTTACGGGCGAAGATTTTACGTGACAACGTAGTGCTGCGCGCGCGGCAGACCGATCATAGTTGAGTGGGAGAGAGACGCAAGGCATTCGGCGGGCCTCTCTCTCGTTCGGTGACTCATCGTAACNGTCACAGCCTTAAAATAAGATCAATTTAGAGAGACATCAATATACTTCAAGGATGAGCAGTTGGCTCTATTTATATAAAAAAAAGGCATTTAATCATACGAATATATGGACTCAGAAGAAAAATTCCAAGATACAAAACTACTCCAAAATGAATCCATCACACATATATAATAATGATTATAATCATACAACAAAAGTGAAGAAGCAATTTAACATCAAAAATCTTTAAATATATACAAAATTATACAGTAAATCTTATTATTGATTTTGGTTGATATATTCGAGAATCATAGAGGTATATGATTAAAAACATACTATTTCTATCCTGTTTGGTACCACACAGCAGCTGAATTATCACGTGACTCGATATTAAAAATTACTAAAATTGAATTAGATATGTTGATCTACTATAATAAATTTTTTTTCTTATAAAAAGTATCATAGGTGGAATTTCACAATGTATTAAACAATAATGTCAGCGCAAATAATAAGTACGAGTACACTAAGAATTACAACAATAATAAATCATCTAATTATTTTATGCATCTAGATACAATCAATCTCTATGGTAGGGCAATGTCCAAATTCTTGCCATATAGTGTTTCAATGGATATAAGAAGAGTTAGATGAATATGAAGCAGAAACGTACATCAGACATACATCAAATGATTCAGAAGATGGTTATATTTTAGAAGTTGACTTAGAATACCTGAAAAAAAACACATGCCCAACATAATAATTTTCTTCTAGCTCCAGAGGGACGACATAAATTACATTGCAGAACATTGAAATGTGTCTTGAGCAAGGTTTAAAGCTAACAAATGTACAAAAGTTCAAACAATTAAACTGGTCTAAAAAGTATATTGAATTTAACACACGAATGAGGACAAAAGCGAAAAACTACTTTGAAAAGGATTTTTACATATTGATGAATAACCCAGTGTATAGTAAAACTATAGAAAATAAGAATATATATATAATTAGCAATAAATGCTACAAAATTCGAGAAATTTGTCTCTAAAAAGGAACATTCGCGAAGTGCCTGGCGGGTATGTAACTCATCCTTTATACATATACATATATCATCCCATAGATTGCAGTAACGTCAGTTTTAGCTTCCCATACTGACTCGTTCGCTACAGATAAGCAGTTAGAGGTCAGCCGTGCGAGCATCAGTATACTGTTGTGGCGGTGCAGTAGAATGCTATTCTGTCGGACACCAAAATAGTTGGTGACGTTTGTGAGTGTACACTGGGATCAGTAATTAGCGAATTCGTACGACCGTGCATCTGTGTGTGTATCTTGCGCAATGAGAATTGACGCAAATAAGGTGTTAGAGGTTTAACATCACTTCGAATTACTGTCTACATCACGTGAAGTACATGAGGAGGGAACATACATTGCAAACACTACTTTCAGTTTGATCAAGTAACTGGAAGACGCCACTATCAAGGAAATCCTGGAGGATGAAGAACTGGTGCAAATGCCTTCCGAGGAAACTACTGATGTCGAGTCTTTTTGTGATCCTTTCAATGATGATGCAGCTAAAAACTATGTTCCTTCCGGTTATGTCAGGAAGGTAATTGAAGCTAAAAACAAAGGATGGTCATGAAAATAATTATGTATTACTTCGGGAGGGTCTAGGACAGCAGCTATCTACCTCGTTATCGCAGATATTATGAACATAAAGGACCAAAACTTGAGAAACTGAAGGTCATATCGGAGTGCGTGTGGCCTCATTTTCAAGAGGCAATGGCTAATCTAATGGCTATGCATGATATTTATATAAGGCGGCGGGCGTGCGCGAAAGTTAGTGCGCTTGGATTGATTGATTTCAAAGGTGGATTGACCTGGGTTTGGAATTTCAAGGCAGTTTACAAAATCGTCAGTTGCAACGTTACACACTTTGTAACTTACAAACAATCAGAATCGCAAGAAAAGATTAAGAATCCTGCGATTGCATTTAGTATTGAATTCATTGACAAGATCGTTCCTATTTATTCACTGTCAGGAATTATGAATGCCCACCAATCTGGATTTAATTATGCAATGCACAGAGACCTCACACTATCTCGCATGGGTGAAAAAGACACTATTCCGCTGAACCCTCATATGCCAGCGAATGGCCTTGGTGTCGTGAGATCGGGAGCCTAGACTCCCGTAACTCACAGGGTGTTTGTCAAACAAATGTACCCCGACACATACTCAAATCATTGGGTCGGTGGCAGGGCGCTGTGTATGTGAGTTGTTGGGCATCGGACCCGTATTTAGGCTGTTAATTGGTGCTGCCTATTATAAGTAAAGTTACGTGTTCGTGGTTTTAGGCGCGCAAGTGAAGCTCCCCTCCAGCCTCCCGGCTAGAGTGAATGTTCAGAGACGTGATGTCTGTCTGACATGTTGATTTGTTGTATACAAGTGTGCTAATTAATTTCGCATGCAATGTGTTGGTGAGTCACTATTCTACCGGGGGCAGCGCACATGGTACGTTTCATTGTGTCCTCGTTTGTGACATTAAAAAGGAATAAAAACCAGTGTTAGTAAATTACAGTTGGAGAGGTCCCTGGTACCAGAATCTATACAGACTACAGTATCAGCGAGGCCCCCCCTTCCCGTGGTCCAAGTTGTCTTCTTCCCGGCCTGAAACAAACTATCAAGTCGATGCGTTATTTTGAGTGCTTAGAGCATATATAATTTATAAAGTTTGTTGTACATATGTTTTTATGTATTGTTTTGTATGTAAATTTTTTTAATATAATTAATTTATTTAATTATTATTATATATATTGTGAGTTACCCTACCCGATATGTATAGTATGGTATATACAATGATTGTTATGATTAGATTATGCCCCCCATGATCACTTTTCCCTGGACCAGTGCGTGTGCCCACTAGGCCTGATTCTCGAGTGGTAGCTGGGGCAGACTTCCTTACCCGAGAACCCACGCAGTTGACCCCTGAAACAGTGCGCCTTTGTGTCTTGTTTGTGTGTGATTTTACTGTGTACTGCGATGCGTGTATTTAGTCGTGCACAGCTTTGCCGCAGTCGTCACGCGCACTCTACTTCTGCTTTCTCTTCCGCGAGGCCGTCCGTAGTTCATTTAATTTAGTTTTGGGGCGACAATATACAGCTGTCATTTGAATGTGGGTATGGTTATTTTTAATATTTATTGCTGTGGCTTCAATCTGGTTTAAAGTAGTTAAATTTACTGGGTGGTGGTGAATGTTATTTTTAATTATTATGGCTGTTCCTCCTCCTCTGCGATCCCTGTATGATCTGTATACATTGTATCCTTGGAAATTTAATTTGTCCTGGTTATGGAGTCTTGTTTTTGTGATAAAAGAGCTATATATATATATTCCAAATATTATTAGCTGTTGATGTAGTTCATATATTTGAGATTTGATCCCGCAGGCATTCCAATTTAATATATTTAGAGTGTATTCTGTTTTAGAGTTAGTCATTACTGTGGGAGAGTAGTTAGTGCCTGTAGCAATAGTAATTGCTTATCTGCAAGTGTTTGTGCTGCCCTGATGGGGCCGAAATATGGTCGCATGTGTGTTATCAACTGCGAGAAGTGCGTGTCGCGGAGTAGTTGTGTCAGTTCCCGGATGTCATTAAGTGTGGCACCGAGACCTTCATCCATTTGGGGTGGCTGTATTGGGGTCTCCAGGAGAGGCGGACGTCTGTTTGGCTGCTGTGCGGGGTCCTCCTCGGCCACAACTGACACTGGCTGGGTCGGCCCCTGCACCTCAGGCCTGCATGTCCGTTCTGTGCTGCGCAGTTGCGGGAACTGCGCAGGATTTCAGTGGTTTGGTGCTTCTTGTGAGAGCTCCGGACGTGTACTTCTGATAGTGTTTGCTCGTCTAGCTTGTACTATTTTTTTATAAACTGAACAGGATTTGACCGAAGGGTGGTGTCCCTCTTCCTTGTAGTTATTACACCGCAGAGGCTGAGTTGCATCGTTGACAATTTCGCAGGCAGTGTACTTGTGCAGGCCCGCATAGTTTATGCACACTGTCTGCATGTTACAGTGCTTGTCTGTGTGACTCCACTGACAACAGTTGTGGCAGTTGGGCACGCCTTCTGGACGCGGCTTGTAAGGCTTCACCCGGACGGCGGTCCAGTAGAGGCTTGTGACCCTGAGAAAGTTTAATTTGTTTGGCTTGATCGTTACTGACCACGTGCCTGTCGACACATAGTCGGGATCTTCAGGGGTGTGCTGGTGGGACTTTCTTTTCAAATTGCGGAGGTCAATGATTTCAAACCCGCACCTGGTAATGTCCTCCTACAGAATGTCTTCCTCAATCCCCTGGGGAGGCAGGTTCTTTATGATGAACTTTTTTGAGGCTTTTCACCAGGGTGGGCGTGTGTGTAATGTGTGGTATTAGCGAGAAGGCTCCGGGCTTTCTCGTATTTTACCCACGTGTTGAATGTTAGTTTTAGCTCTCGCCTCCGCGTGGGAGTTTTGTGGAAGCTTATTCCACTATTGCAGAGCAGCGTGGCCACCTGTTTTAGTCACCTGCTGTCTGGTATGATAATATACACTTGCCTATATCTGTGTGTTTGTTGTTGTGGTGGGATTTGCAAGGAGTCGCCACTCTATTCATTTCCTTTAGTGTACTCCTCCACCAGGATTTCAAACCTGTTTTGGATTTGTGGCTCATTTCCTTCTGCCACAATCTCTGCTTTCCTTCTGGAAAGATATTTTCTTTTGGGGAGATGAACCCCTCCTCGTACGGGCCCGTCGGAGGAGGTGAGCACCGCTCTAAGTCAGTGTGTGTGTCCGTGTGCGAGGACGAAACCCTGGATTACCTGCTCCCGCCCTCATCGGTTGAACCTCTGGTGACGTTCACAAACTCATCAGTGAGTTCACCCTCGTCCAACTGGACTGGTTGGCCCCACCTGCACTCGTTTGTGGGCTGGTGGTGTCCTCCAATCGCCTGTTATCTTATCTGCTGGTTTGTGTTGGTGCAAATTCCGGGTGTGTGTCACCGGAACTTCTCTGCAGGATTCATGAACAATGGCAGGATAAATGTCTCTCTTCTCCCAATGTTAAAACAAAATGTTGTCTGGTTCTGGATTCATTTTTACTCTTTCAACAAACGCCGTTCGTAATTCCGTATGAACACATACAGGTAACAACCATTCTACCTGGTCAAATAGCCCTTTTTCAACCGTTGGATGTATACTTTTTCCGTCAATAAAAGAAGTTCGCCAAACGTTTTTGTGGGAAAGTTTTACTCAACAACATTGATACTGGCCTCCAGAGCTGTAATGCTATCATCAACCCCCATGGGCTTATTCACAATCACTTCAGTGCCCCCATATTCAATAACATGATTAAGCATGCCTGGAGGAAAGCTACATTTACTGTTGAATATGATGCCTTTGAAGGTCCTGACAATGTTATCTGGGACACTTAAGATTCGAGTTGCTCAACTCCCAACTGCACAAATACATAATTTATCCAATGTGCTTATTTTTGTTTACATTTGTGTTCAACATATTCCTACATCAACACCCACAAACATGTTTAAGTATATGGAAGGACACCTACAATGAGTAGACAAATCATTATTAATATCTGAGTTCCTAGCCATATTAATTATTATAACACTATGAACTGGAGAGCCAAAAAAATTGGTATATGTGTGAATATGCAAATAACAGAGGTATGGAACCAATCAGAATAATGCGATGCGGTCAGCAGCGACTATATAAGACAACAAGTGTCTGGCAAAGTTGCTAGATCGGTTACTGCTGCTACAATGGCAGGTTATCAAGATTTAAGTGAGTTTGAATGTGGTGTTATAGTCGGCGCACGAGAAATGGGACATAGCATCTCCGAGGTAGCGATAAAAAATTGGATTTTCACGTACGACCATTTCACAAGTGTACCATGAATATCGGGAATTCGGTAAAACATCAAATCTTCGACATCGCTGCAACCGGAAAAAGATCGTGAACTGACGAAAATCATTAAACGTGACATATGTGCAACCCTTTCTCAAATTGGCGCAGATTTCAATGCTGGGGCATCAACAAGTGCCAGCGTGCGAACTATTCAAGGGACCAACATTTATTTGGGCTTTCTGAGCCGAAGGCCCACTCGTGTACCGTTGTTGACTGCACAACACAAAGCTTTACGCCTCGCCTGGGCCCACCAACACCGCCATTGGACTGTTGATGACTGGAAACCCGTTGCCTGGTCTGACGAGTCTCGTTTCCAATTGTATTGGGCGGATGGACGTGTACGGGTATGGAGATATCCTCATGAATTCATGGACCCTGCATGTCAACAGGGTACTGTTCAAGCTGGTGGAGGCTCTGTCATGGTATGGGACATGTGCAGTTGGCGTGAAATGGGACCCCCGATACGTCTAGATCCGACTCTGACAGGTGACAGATACGTAAGCATCCTGTCCGATCACCTGTACCCATTCATGTCCATTGTGCATTCCGACGGACGTGAATGATTCCAGCAGGACAATGCGACACCCCACAAGTCGAGAGTTGCTACCGAGTGGCTCCCGGAACACTCTTCTGACTTTAGACACTTCCATTGGCCCCCTAAATCACTAGACATGAACATTATTGAGCATATCTGGGATGCCTTGCAATGTGCTGTTCAGAAGAGATCTTCACCGCCTCGCACTCCTATGGATTTGTAGACTGCCCTGCAGGATTCATGGTGTGAATTGCCTTCTACATACCTTCAGACATTAGTCGGGTCCATGCCACGTCGTTTTGCGGCACTTCTGCGTGCTCGCGGGGGGGCGGCCCTACACGATATTAGGCAGGTGTACCAGTTTTTTTGGCTCTTCAATGTATATCTAGGCTCAATAACATATATACTTGCTGCTGTGGGCAGCTCAAATTGGTATTATAAATATTGATTACAGCTGAACTTTCCATTGCATTTGATTTTATTCCACTATCAGTCAGGCGCTTTGCGAATGTACATGAAAGCCTAACTACGATCTAGCAACTATTTTTACCGAAAATTTAATGGCTATCCACATGAGTAAAACAAAGTTAACATTTAACAAAATTTAATATGCTGGAATGTCGCTCTTGGAGATATCCAAAGAATGTATGTACAATTTCCACTACAAAATCATGGAACCGAGATATTATTGCAGCATTGACGTCTCATTGACAGCAATATCATAAGAGATGGAACCAGAAACATGTGAAACAGTACCAAAACAATTAAAATACACAAGTGACCTACCCAGCATTTCAATTAAAATTCAGAAAAACCTGTAAAATTAAGCTAGCTTACAATTAACTACATTACGGAGGTAGGATACGTAGCATCAACTTTGGATGTAATAAGTCTAATGATTTCAATGATAGGGTTCACTAATGTGAAATATTATCTCCACCATCATTTTGTAAATAAGTGTCTGAGCTACGAAAAACACATGAGTTTACATGGCCTACCATAACGCAACTTGTGTGAAAAATTTGGTGGAAATCGGTTGATTGGTCTCCGAGATATGGCAAAAATAACTTTATTTTCTAAAACGGGGTATCTTACAAAATTGTTTTAAAAGAGGCTATGTACACGACGTTTCTAATAGATACAATCGGCATAAAAAGTATAATTGAAATTTTCAAAATTGCTAAACAGATATGCCATACATACCTAAATGTTTATATGGCACTTTACATGGGTTTCTGTAGGTGTGCTTAATTTGGTGGAAATTAATTGAATTATTCCGGAAATATGGCGAAAAGTTCAATTTACTCGCCTGGCACTACTTTGCAAAAAAAAATCTGGCAAAATAGGATCCCTGTTTGTATAAATTATGATTCTAATTTATACTGTTTGCGTACAAAATTTGGGCGAATTTTGTTGAAACATTTTATAGGTATAACAAATTAATCTAAATATTTTTATAACCCCATTAAAACATGCCTGCTGCACATGACAATGTTAATTTACATACCCTAATGTAGCAAACCTTGCGTAAAATTTTGGTATGAATCGGTTGATTGGTCCTCGAGATATATCATAAAACCTCCATTGTTCATGCGACGATATTCATAATTGGAGGGCAAAAATAGTATGTATTAGCACATTCGATTATTGTCGTAGATACAATATTCAAAGTTAAATTTAAATATGTTACATGGTTTCGTATATACAGCACACTAAACAAAAATGTTTTATAGGCGCAATTCTGAAAATAAGAGACATGCACACTCAAAACATATAAATTAATATGGACTACCGTAGTCCAACTTCTTTGCCAAATTTGAAAGAAATCGGTTGATTATTTACCGAGATGCGGCATAAAAACTGTATTATTTCATGTGGGGCTATATTACAAAATGGCGGAGAAATGAGACTTTGCATAGACAATTTTGATGGGCATAACTGATACTGTCAGCATACAATGTTAGGTTGAAATTTGTTTTGCAGTTTGGTAGATGAAAAATTCTGAACTAAAATGTTTATATAGCCGCCATTTTGAAATGTTTGTGTCTGGCCCCTCTCCATGTTTATCAGTTTACATGGCCTGCCATAGTGCTACTTGTTTGCAAAATTTGGTATAAATTGGTTGTTTTTTCTGAGATATCACATAATTTAAATTTTTCATGTGATACTATTTTACAAAATGGCGCACATAAGGTATTTTTGATGACACATTTGATGGTTGTATTATATAAAGCCAGCATACCAAGTTTCACTGGAATTAATTACATGGTTTCGACGATATAAAATACAAAACTAAAATACCTCTATGGTCGCCATTTTGAAAATATGTCTCTGACATACCTAAATTATATCAGTTAACATAACCTACCACAGTACTACTTGTTTGCCATAATTGGTAGGAATCGGTCAATTGTTTCGAGGTATGACATTCAAACTTTATTTATTCGCTTAGCCCCCATCTTACAAAATGGAGGACAAAAGATGCTCCGTGTACACATTTGATGTTTGTTATATATACTCCCAGCATAAAAAGTTAAGTTGGAATTGATTAAATTATTTTGAAGGTATAGCATACTATGCTAAAATAGCTGGAGGACCACAATTCTTAAAATAAGTGTCTAACATACTTGAAAAATTTGTACATATCATTTTTCACAGTACTACTTGTTTGCCAAATTTAGTAGCAATCTGTCAATTGTTTTCCAATATATTACACAAAAACTTTATTAATATACATAGCGCTATTTTACAAAATCGTGGGAAAAAGTGGTTGTTTGGCTTATATGATGCTTGTAAAAGATACTGTCAGCGTACAAAATTTGGTTGGAATTGGTCAAATGGTATGATAATTATGCTAAATATACGTAAATATATTTGTATTACCGTTATTTTGAAAATAAGTGCCTAATAAAGTTCAATTACTTACATTTGCCTAGCATATCATAGTATTACTTACGTGCCAAATTTGGGGAAAATTGGTTGAATAGTTTTCGAGATATAACCTAAGAGTTTTGTTTTTTCATGTAGCGCTATATTCCAAAATGGTCTACCAACAACAATATTTACCTCTGAATTCAATGATTACACCTTGCGCTGTCAGTATACAAAACTTGGTTTAAATCCATTGAATGCTGTGAAGGGATATTCTGTTTTGGCGGGCGGCGGTCGACTACCGTTATCTCAGCCACACCACCCCTTCTTCAGTCTGAGAGAAGTGGGCATCAGGGTAGGTCGCGTCACGAGGCTCGGAGCTGAAGCAACTTTGTATTTCAACCACGTTCACTGCAACAGACTTTAATCGAACCGGAACATTTTGATTTAACTTCTTTGTGCTCTCCCACGGAGCAGACTCACGGCGCCTCCGGCATAACGTACAACATAATCTTTTGTTTGCGTCCGTTGACGCCTTTGTCATAGCAGCTTAGGCCAGTACGAGGGCCTCGTGCCGCATGCCTGCTTCAGTCCTGTACCATCTCATCTGGAGTTCCTCAAATATAACTGGTATTTTCTTGAAAACGATGTGTATGTGTACCTTGTTCCCGCTTCACGGGGATCCTAAGGGTGACAGCTCCTTACAACCGCCAACTACCTGCCACGTTTCTCTACATCACGTAAGTCTGAGTGTATTTTGTGAAATTTGAAGTTTTTATGTCTGTGCACTGGAACGGTGTGCTGGGGAGCCAAAATACTCCAGTTCGGGAGTGTATGTGTTACATCGCATATCTAGCTGCCGACGTCAATCATCACGCGCGACCTCCTTAAGACACGGGGCGCAGGGTCCATTAGCCTGGGCTTTGCGAACACGGCCCACCTCAAGGATCTCGTACTAACCCGAGCGGATTCCTTTAACTGGTTAACTGGCGCCCTCCGGACATTAATCTCATCGCCGGGACCCTATGACCAACCCCGAAACGTGTTAGTTGGTGCCCTTCCGTGAGGCTAAATTACACGGCCCCTTTGGTGACCATTAGCGGAGCCACCATTTTCGCCGTCGTCATGAGCGGAGTGCGAAAAGCATTTAGTTTACCGTTTCAAAATATAAAAATAATGGGACCTTACAAAATAACTTACACGGCGAATGATCCTAATAAAGAATGTTTGCAAAAGTTATAAAGACTTATCAAATACTCTACAAACGATATTAACAATGAACTAGGCGCTGTTTACAAACCAACATTATAACATTGTAAAATAACAAACTGTGCAATAAAATTACCAGTGATAAGTTTTAATTTCAAAATAGGTATGTTTTTCTAAGATTGGTTATTTATTAAAATACCAAGAGTATCAGACATTAAGATATTCGTGTCTTAATTTGGAAGCATCACTATTCTTGAAATCTTAGAAGAATAGCCGAATGTCGCCGGTGAAATTTATATTCATATCCAATATTACAATGCATCTTATGTATCAAGAAATATAGTTTATGGTAGTATTTTTATCTATATGTAAATATATTTACCTCCAAATCGTGAGTATGTTGACTATTTTTCAAAATTTGTTGCTTCATACCCACGTCAGAAATAGTTGCTGTATCATAACTGAAGTTAAAAATCTGTGTGAAATTTTTTTTAAATAAATTTTAATGGTTATAAATAGATATTCACTCTGATTCGACGGATACAGATCTCTTAATTGGTGACCTAAATTTGCAATATATTATGCTAATATTATGAACCGTTTAAGATTTGTACTGCGCTGGGACTTTATTAGCGCTGGAGAAAATAATAACACATGCATTTGAGGTATTGACATTGTTATTAATGCTCTTAATCTATTATGATATGAATTTAACTAAAATAATGAATAATGTGTCAACCTGTTTTATCCAATTACGTAAATATACTAGTTTTGATTTGTCAAACACTTATTATGAAAACAAAGAATTTGTCCACCATACTTACCGTATAAGTTACATACTATAACAATGATACTGAAGAGATTAATAATAGTGAAAAGGGAAAATAAAATGAACTCATGTGTCATTACTACTGACTGGATTTAATACAAAACACGTTTACAAACTGATATTCAAAAAATACAAAATTTTAGTATGAGTAAGACAGGATTAAAAAAACACACTACAACGAAACCACTACAAAAAAATTTTGCGTGACATAATTTAACACAGGAAAGCACGAGATGTTTTAAATCAAGTCGTGAAGAGGCCTAATAATACTCTCTTGTTAATCACAATGGTATAGATATATATACATAATTCATACTTATCAACGTCAGCAATATGTTAACCAAAAAGATTGTTTTATCAGATACTCCGGATCTGCCCCAGAAAATTTTGACTTTCAGGATCATTTTTCTTACACTGTAATGCTAAGACATGGTTTCCTGGCGGAAACAAAAATAGAACTTCTTTGAATAATAAACTATATGGAAAGTAAACATCCTGAGCACCTGTGCGATTTTGTAAGCCGGGAGAGCATGAAACTCGACAATTTAGAGATGTACCACAAGGGTGGATATCAGTTCGGGAAAGGAAGATTTTTCTGACGTGCTAAGATTATGATTGGGGGAGAGGAAGGGCGGTCAGGAGGGCGGGTCAAAGGAAAGGCGGCGGAAGCGGCCAACCAGGTCGTCCAGACGGCGGCAGCGCTGGCCGTCGATGGCCTCCATCTGGCGCACCTTGGCCGCGATCTCCTGCTCCACGACGGGGCGGTACTCGTGTTCGGCACCCAGCTCCTTCATCTCGACCAGAAACTGCACGCGCTCCTCCACCTCCCGCACCACTGAGGCAGACAGCAGAAAGCTTACAGTAAACGCCACGCCGACGTACAAAACATACATTACAGATGAGGTAGAGCGATTTTTGTCTCGTGCGCATGTTCTTGACATAAGCTCTACAATCGCATAAAAAAGTGTTCTGAGAGTGATGTACTATATTACTTTGACATTTAATGTCGCGATTCAGAAATGTTAAATGCGCAGATGGCATGCGCACTCTACTCCATATTCCCTATTCTATCAGGGGTCATGGTGGTGTAGTGGTCAGACAACTCACCTCCCACCTAGGCGAACCGGGTTCGATTCCCAGCGGATTTTCTCCCGGATTTTCGCATGTGGGAGTCGTGCCGGAAGATGCCACTGGTCAGCAGGTTTTCTCGTGGATCTCTCGTTTCCTCCACCCTTGCATTCCGGCACTGCTCCATACTCACCTCACTTCACTCTCATCGGCTCTATAGACCTCGATGTTAAGAGCCACCGAAATATCTTCACTCCATTCTCTCCGCCCTGTACGATCCAAGTGCAATCATACTAATGGCCTCGCACAAAAAAGACAAAACCAGAGTTTTCCTTTAAATGACAAAAAAATTCAAAATTAATGTAACAAATACATATTAAACACAAAAATGAATATATTTTATACTAATATATGTCCAACCAATTTTTTTTTTAATAATACAAGCTTAAAACACTTTTCGATGCGATAAGAAGGGTCGATCCGAAGCATTTATTGGTGAAAGAATGTTCACATTAATGCCTGTTAGTAGAAATGAAATATATGTTCTATCCCACACACACAGAATGTCCCATTTATCTTGACCACCCACAATAACTCTTTACTGCGGTTCCAGACATTTTTGTTTCATACAAAAATTATATAACTGGAAGTAATACTGCTGGAGAGTCAGCCTTATAGTAGTATTTATTAGTTAGATACGAGTACTTACATCGGTTTTTAAATATCAGCATGTACCTATTGGTCAAAACTTCAATGAAGCTCGTCAAGACCTATTTAAACACGTAGCACAATGTACACTCATAACATGAACATTAAATACGACACAGAAAGCGGGATATCTACTGCCCATTTGTAGTACTATCCATATGGGTACTGCGAGGGGTAGAACATTCACATTAGATGTTCAAAGTGGTGACCATTGGCAGCTATACACAAGTTCAGTTGCTGGATGAATGATAACACTGATTCCTCCAGTGTTGCCTGCTGAAGAACATTACAAGCACGCACAACACGTTCCTGCATGTTCTCTAGAGTCCTTGGAATATCTCGATAGACAGTATCTTCGAGGTAACCCCAAAGAAAAACGTCCAGGGGGTTAAGGTCAGGAGACCAAGCCGGCCACTAAACTGGTCTTCCACGACCAATCCACCTACCAGGATATTTTCGGTCTAGAACACGACACGCATACATGGTATTATGTGCTGGGAATCCATCGTACTGGCACCACGTTATAATTCTGTTCCTCCAGAATACCAAGGAAAAATTGTTTATCTGAAGGTGGCATGCTCCCTGCCTTTTCGGTTACCATTCAGGAAATAAGGCCCTATAACCTTACTGCCAACCATCTCACACAATACATTAACTCTCCATTGACGCTAATGGTACACCTGTCGAAGCCACCAGAGTTCTCGACGGCCCAATAATGCTTGTTCCTCGTATTCACTTGGCCTGAGTTGGAGAACAACAATTCATCGGTAAAAATAACATCCGAAAATAAGTTCGGGTTGGCAATAATGTGAAGCTGTGCCCATTGACAGAACTCTACACTATTCTGGAAATCATTCCCGTGCAATTCTTGGTGTAAGTGTACATTATAGGGATGGAACGTATGACGCTTAAAGAATGCGACGTGTACTCGTTTTCGGAATGCCAATGTCGGCTTCAAGTTGGCGTGTGCTGAAGTGTGGATTAACAGCTACAGCAGCGAGAACAGCAACCTCAGCAACTTCACCTGTGCGAGTTCTAGGACGATTGCGTTGCTGTGGGTTAAAATTTCTCGTTGCACAAACATCCGTCTGAACGGTAGGGTCTTGTTAGGGTATCGCTTTCTGTAGAGTTGCTCCACCTGACTAGCATTACGCCGACCTTCAACAGAATGAACGACGAGTGAGCAAACCAAGCTATTGGTAATGGCAATAACAGCACTGTGTGGTACAACTCACTTGAGCGTACTACACTGTACTGTAATATAATACGAACACATTAATCTGCCAACTTACGTTCTCCATAGATGAGCAGCATCTCTACCTTCTCGTTGTTGGAGTACATTTCCTTTACAACACTCACCTTGCAGGGTACTGTATTGGACTGTACATGGATGACAGATTGAGTAGTCGTCACGTCATGCGTGTATCTTTGTTTCCTTTACGCGTAACCCCTGTGGAATGGGGTACGCAACTCTGGGTACCTGCACTGCTTACATCACCTCTACATTAAATGGAGAGCATCAACTTCATACTGTACTGTACCATGCAACGCAATCGTGCCGCAAGGCATCACATAACGGGTCTTCGTGAACCCTTATGAGTCCCAATATCTGTGGAGGTTTTCAACGATCTGTTTATTAGACTGGTACATTGTGATATATTTTTGAATATGTCTTGAAGAGCTTCATTCAACTTTTGACGAATAGATACATGGTGTCATTTAAAAACTGACGTTAGTACTCGTATCTCACTAATCTCACTAACAAATAATGCTACAAGGCTGACTCCCCAGCAGTATTATTTCCCCTTCCAGTTACACAATTTTTTTAAGCACTTTTTCATTTGGAGCCTCGGTATGGAGTTATTGTAGGTGGTCAAGATAAATGGGACAACCTGTGTGTGATGATAGTAGAAAGCAACAAAAAAAAAAAAAAAAAAANATAATAATTTTTATAGGTAAAGTTTACAGTATCAAAAATGCAAGAAAATTAATGTGGATTCAGTACTTTTTGCGCGCAAAATCATACAAATACGGATTTTGGACCAGTGGCCTTAACCTTGACAATAAAAAAAATACAATTATGAATAAAACAGTCACATACATAACACATAACACAACACACTTTTAACATAGAGCAATAAATAGAATAAAGGTTTTTTTTTTTAAACAGCTTTGTATTATGTTGTATGTTGCATTGTGTTATGTGTGTTGTGTTTTGCATTATGTGTTCTGCTGTCTGAAACTTTTTTTTTTCACAATTGTATTTTTAGAGAGCAATCTCAAAGTCACTGTCCGAAATCGGTGTTTGTTACGATTTTATGTGAAAAAATTTAGAAACCATATGAATTTTCATGCACTTTTAATATTAGAAATTTTAGACTTTTTCCCCCATTATTATTAATGCATGTTTTGCTTGAATTTTACAAATTTTTAAATTATTTGTTCTTACATTAAAAATGATTTTAAACATTTCCAGATCCACTTTTTTTATATCTGCTACTGTTGATGCCAGGTGCCGCCACACACTCGTTTCTGTTGTTTTTGACACGTGGGTTGCACAATTACCACTCGGGGGCCGTCTATTGGATAGCCCAGGTCTATTATCACATGGGTGCTTCACATCATGCTTATGGATAGTTTTGCAATTGGAAAACTGTACATTTAAGAAAGGAGAGCACAATGCAATTATGTTCTAGCTTCAACAGTTCGTATGTGCGAGTTCATTGCTTCCTTATGAATCCAGAGAGAAACTCCTATGATTAACTAAAACGCAGAGATCGAAAAGCTGTAATTTAAATTTTAGTTGTGTATGATTTATTAATATATAAGTGACTGCTTCAAAATTCCACAGTAAAATGAAATGTAAACACGCGACACTCCCCCTGTCTAAATTGATGGTCAAATTACGTTTCATGCAGAAAGGTAACTCTCATTACTACACGCAAAAATGTCATAAATAGTACTATAGAAAAGTCAAGACACACAAATTGAAATGTCATGTTTAGAAAACAGAAAAATCACTTGTTTATTATACGAAAGTGCATCAACAAGTAAGGTAACTGCGGTAATAAATCCTTACATGCAAAGGAGATGTGGTTTTTGCACATATGTACACATTTCTTATGGTGTAAACCGTTCCAACAGTACTACTCAGATCCTCTAAGTGAGTGGTGAAATGGTGACACAGATTTCAATGTGATCCCATGTGGAAATTCTCTTGTGATTCGGTCTTTATTGGCTAAACATTTTTTCTTATAGGAATACACAGGCAAATGGCAGAGGCTTGTGGTGAGCTAGCAAATAAGTGAGCAACGCGTGAGAGAACGGCACAGGAAGTTCGCCGACGGAAGAACGGATGTTAGCAACGAGCATCTAAATGACAGACCAACCAACCACTGCCTAACCACTCACGAACTGATTTAGGAGGATCGACGATGGACAATACGACATCTCAGTACATATGTAAACATTTTATACAGAATTACTCAACTCGCCACATCATTCACGACGAGTTACACTATCGCAGAAAGTGTGCATATTGGGTGCCAAAATGTTTAACAAAACACAAAGACGTCCATTTTTCCTAATTCTTTAATACACGCGCGGCACTTAAATGAAGGAGACGTATTTTTAGAAACCTTGGTAACCAGTGATTAAACTCGGGTGCACTATCTCACACCTGAAACCGAACGGTTCTCGGTATATAGGAAGCATTCGCTGTATCGCCGCCGAGAAAGGTCAAATCATCGCCTTCTCAGCCGACTAGGTCATGGACACTATGTTCTGGGATGCACAAAGCCTGCTTCACCTGGAGTTTCATGGAGCATGGAGAAATAAAACCAGACGACAGGTTCTGCACAACATTTCAACGATTAAGGGTGGCAATTTGCAGGAAAAGGCCAGGTTATCTAACCAGTTTCTTCACAATGATGCCAGTCCTCACACTGCAAGGTGAAATGGGAGCTTTGAATTCCTTTTACGGAACAACCTCCCCACAGTACGGAGTTTGGCCCCATACGATTTCCGTTTTGTTCGTTTATTTAGTTATTTATTAATTTTAGCACTGGCGACATGTCGCGGTGGCAAGCGATTTCGGGATAATGAAAATACAGGAAGCTGTCAGACATTGGTTGGAACTATTCTGATTTCTACATAGAGGAAATCTACAAGCAAAGGCCATTATGGCATCTGAGTATAAATCATCTAGGAGACTACGCAGGAACACAGGAGATATAATTTATGAATATGTTAAAACTACAGCCTGCAGCACGACACGGATCCTTACTTACTGATGTGCCTTCGTTTAATAAACACTTTTCTTGGCAACATCTGTTTAGGTTAATCAATTTTTCGTTATGAAACAATTTATTGCTTGTTACAATGCACCACGTTGTTTACCAGTATCAAATAATTTATTAAAAAATATTTGGGGAAAAAAAGTGCGTTTAGTTGCTTTATAATTTCTTGCATGGTTATACTGTGCGTTACCATACTCGAAACAATGATCAGGACTGATAGTTCACTTACAAAACAAGAATGAGTATGTCTGACTTTCAGAGTGCACACGCAGAACAAAACGGGTCAGTGAATAGTTATTTATAACTTTCTTTTCCTTTAAATTGTTATTCATTCATGTGTGATTCAAAAATATTCTGTTCTTTGTATTCATAAAGTAACATTAATTTGTTAACAAAATCGCAAACCAATATTTGTTCGTAAACAGTAATGTTAAGTTTTAAGGCCGTTTCATAGTAAATGATTTGAAAAAACTCCAAACTTAAAATTTTATTGCCACAAATAGGCGTCAGTTTAAGTGAAATACCGTTTTAATGACACACAGATTCAATTTTTTAAAAAAGGTAAGAAGGCCAAATAAGGCCCTCCTAAGATTAAATGAATTTTCCCATTTTCCCATCAATCATAAAATTTTGAAGAAAAAAAAAAAGATTAAATTATTTTAGTGTGTTGTGATCAATATCATCTGTGTAACATTTCGCATCCTTCCCTCTGAAATACATTATTTTGCAAAACAATAAGATGTGAATAGTGACCTTATAAAACCACCTGTTCCTAAATAAGACCCATTATGAGTACCACATAAGACTCACCCATTATGTATAAATTAAACACAAGTAAATACAGTTTGTATGCTATTTTAACCAAGGTGATGAAACATATAAGATATACCAAATACAAAATCAGATTTTACATATACAAAAATTCCAATTTTCACTATCAGGACAAAGAAAAAAAATGGCTTTGTCCTCAAATGAAACATACAAGGCATACCAAATACAAAATCAGATTTCACAAGTAGAAAAATTTTAATTTTCACAATCAGGGCAGAGAAAAAAAAATGTATTTGTCATCACGTGAGAGCCCTACACATTCTTCATGGGCATATTTTAGGCACTGTTGGCATGGTCGCATGTCAGCCTGACGATCTTCATCGCAAATGTGGCAGTACCAACTCTCCTTAAATTGTCCTGTTGCATTTCTTTTGGACTGAGTGTCCTTAAACTTCTCAGGTTGTGGGTTCCCTGTCAGATTTTTATCGACCCTTCCAAATTTCCCTTCTAGTGTTGCTGTAGCCTTTTTTTCTTATTAACACTAGATTCCTTTATGTCTTTTCACATATTCCTCTTTGGATTAACAGAATTTCTTGGTTTCGATTGTCCATCTGGTAACTTTTTACGTTCTTCAAACAAAGATTTTTTTCACTTCAATAGCTTTGTAATTTAATGATTTTGTCTGGTTCATTAACTTTTTTACTTTAACGTCTGGTGTCTTCAAAATTTCCTGAAAACTTGTTTCAAATACATCTTCATCAAATTCAAGATCACCGCTCAAACTATCGTGAAGAGAGATGTCGTCGCTCACTGAGGTGGAATCACCTGAAGATATGGTGCCATAGGGGGAGAGAGGTTTTTCTCCTAGAGGCAGGTGTCATCGAATGAGAATGAGAAGGTAAAGCCAGGTTCGCTGATGAAGTAGAACCTTGAGATCCTGGTAGTCTCTTAGATGGTGCTGCATCGTCTTCAGGTGGTGCTATGGTTTTAGCTGTAGCTGCATTGTCTTCAGCTCTATGGGTGATCTCTGAAGGAGCAAGAACTTCTGCTGGGATTATCTTCGGACTGTATGGAAAGATACCTATGGCTTTAAAACCTGCAACCACATTTGCGGGCGAGGCAGTTTTTGGCCAAAATTTACTGAATATCTTCCCAAAATCAAGTTTGGTAATTTTTAGATCCTCACTGTGCTGTTGTGTTGTCCAGTAGAGCATGACTTCATCGTCCCAAAAGGTCTCGAAAGGATGAAAGACCGACTTATCCATCGATTGCAGCTCATGAGTGGTGTTACTCGGTGAGCAAAAGAGTGTTATGCCATAGGTGTCAGCTGCTTCCACAATACAAGCGTCTAAATGTGATTTCGCTCCTTCAAAGATAAGAAGAACATTGTCTGGTGGCCTGTACTGCGAAAAGTGATGAACCCACTTCATGAAGGTGACAGTTGTCATATAACCTTTCATTGTCATTTTAATTCCTGTTACATTAGGAAAGTTATCCCTCCATGCAGGGTTGCATCTTACCCCTTTGAATAGTACCATTGCATTGGTGGGATTATTTACCCAATGGCATTTCCACAGGACACAATTGAAACACTTTCCCCCTATTCTTGCACAACTAAATGAACTCGCTTGGCCCCTTTTCTGGCAAATGTCTTCTGTTGTTTATGTATGGTAAGTCTGCAACCTTTCTCATTCAAATTGAATATTAGCTAAGGCTTGTCGAAAATATTCAACCTGGTCATAACTTCCTTCAATTTTTCAAAGTAATCATTTACTATAAACTTGTTAACTTTAGCAGCTCTGCCTGGGTTCATTGATTGGGGTTTTCTTTGGGCAACATCGGGATATCTTCGTAAACATAACTTCAACCACTTCCACTCAGCACTTCTATTGGTGAAAGGAGCTTCAATTTTATTAGCTTCACAAAATGAAAACACAGACCACCGAAGAATTTTTGCAGTTATAGGCATTCTCAAGTCAGCAAGGCGGAAAATCTGTCTACACGACTCATTTTCTTAATATGCAGTAAGGTATGGTGGTCTACCTAGTTTCTTAGTGACTGTACCTGTGAGTAGATTATTCTCAGGGTTCTTCTTGGAATTCCGAATTCCTTGGCAGCTCCTCACAGAAGAACCATCACCTATGGTCTTCATTGTTCCGGAAAGCTGTTCCTCAGTTCACAATGCTCGTTTTTTTCTAAACAGGCTCTATCTGAAAAAAACGTTACACAACACACATTAAAATATTATTTTTTGTTTACATTCTCCAACATTTTTAATATACAATCCTGAAAGCCATTTCACTGACGATTGAAAGTATGGTAAACTTTTGTCAATAGCTTTTGAATAGCTTAACGTATAACAGAACATTTACATACCTGATAATAACAACAGCATCCGTCCTTTGCAACAAATACCGAACACCTGCCCATACAAAGGCATGGTCGCTTTGCCGCGGCGAACTAGTTCTTGCCCTGGTCGCTAGATGGCAGGAGTATTTTCAGTAGCACAACAAATCTTTCACATCAGCTACTGGTTGTGCCTGGAAATGATGTGTGAGCCTTATTTGGCTAACCTACTTATAATAATTGTTGACATGAACTTTCACTATATGTTAGTATACACAGACATACACATATATGCACGAGCCTTTCCCAGATCCCAAATACGCCATATTTAATTACGACTTAAAAAACTGTTTATAAACAATATTGACACAGAGTAAATGTAAAGTTAAAGTAACGACCGTCGTGTTAACTTCAATGTGAATCAGCCTTCAAAGGATTCATCATAGGGAAAAAAAATTTACTTGTGGTGCTCGACGACAGACGAGTGTGAATGTATTAGCACCTTCCTGTAAATGTTTCGATCAAGGTCAGTAACATTACAATAGCTATCGATTTCTTTCTCCCCACTAATTCTCTGACTCGCTCCGTGTAGCTTTTATTCATTTAGTAGCTACACTCTCCTTTAAAATGTGAAATGTGTTATTAATAATCGTTTTCCTAGAAAATTTCAGCAACAGTATGGGTTAGAGCGAGAAATACTTTTATTAAATTTGTAACAATGCTCTTAATGAACTTAATTTAAAAAATATCAAACCGGAATTTAAAAAAAAACGATTAAACCCAAAAAAGTAACTTTAAAGATTACTAATGAAAATAATCATAACACAGAAATCGGATGATTTTCATTATAATGGTTAATGTATACACTTTACATTCAGCAGCCATTAGGAAATTTTCTTGCATGAAGTATAATGCATACTGTTGCACAATTTGCAAGAGTCCACAGAGTACAATTTTAGCAGCTGTATTGAATTCTCTTAAAGACTGAGTTCTCCATTGGTTTCGCAACAGTTGTCGTCGTACATCCTTAATCATGATGTGTCAAGAAGAAGATATAAGTCTCCACAGCTTTTCCCCTGGACGCTGCTCCAGTAATATTTTATCTAGTGATGCGCTAATCTTATAAATTACATTCTTAAATACCTAACATTGCAATTTACATTTATCTCTGTGAGGATTTTTCTTGCAGTGCGATAAAATTACTTCCAGCGCACAATTTCTCAATTTGAAAGTCTCGTAAAAGATAAGAGTGACAACCACTCGGTTCATTCCCAACATGAACCTACTTGTGAAGTTGCTTGGTCTACTCACGTTCGTCAAACCAAGCCTCCGTGTCCGGGGTTTGAAGCGGTTCTCGAGGACCTTTGCTGGTTTTCCGTCGTGGAGACGGCGGAAGCTCTTTTCCATACGCCATCAGCCCTTGCAATTTCAGCTTCTCTTTCTCCAGGTCCACTACACACACAGAGTTACAGTTCTTTGACTCGACTGATCTACAATTAAGAAGAACAAGCTATATAATTATTACAAACACAAAATGTACGTCAAATAGGAACACTTTAAATCAAAATGTAAACACGTAATAAAAAGTCCTCATAAATTGCTCTACATTACAAAATTAACATATTACCGCAAAGACAAGAAGGAAACGTCAAGAGTCAGTGCTTAATGCTATTAAAGTAAACAACAAGTGTATCTGAGGATTTTGTTGGTAGACGAATTAATTAAAACACTAGCTCTAACGAAATGGTACATTCATAATTACCTTCAGGGGCGGGCGACCTTTTCAAAACTAACTTGACTATTAATTTAATTATCTACACTGATAGCTATAACACCAGGCAGGGACCATTGGCAAATGATATAAAAAAAAATGTAGAGACTATCAATACATTCGAGAGACCCACAAATAGCAATTACGATACCAATCCAACATATCGTTACACTAACAAAATATTGCATTAATATTGCAAAAAAATTAAGATTAGGTTTGGCTAAATTACATAACTAGCATTTACAGTATTTGAAAAGCAAGGAAGGGAGTCAATATGTTTCCCTATCACTTTCCCAGTTGCACATTATCTTTAGATAGTAATGCATAGGTACCATCCAGCTGGTCGACATTTCAAGTCTCATCTACATGCATGGGTGTGTGTATTGATCTCTTGCATTAATTAGGTCCCGACACAAGCAGTCTAACAAGCACTGAGTAGAGGAACATTAAAATTAATTTTATGAGTGCAATACCGGGTATATTCGTACAGATGATAATAATCTATAACCAATAATCTATAGCCTGGTTCATATTTAGGCCGACCATACCAAAAAAAGATCGGACATACGTACATATATGCAAATTTTTCTGTTACCATTTTTATATATGGTTGTAGGCTCAGTTTACGACCATGCTGGTTTGTTGGCTGTTAAGATATTCCGAGGCCATCAACTTGTTTCATGCAAGGAGGTATATTCTGTACCATATAAGAAGGCCACTTTTTGACAGCTCGGCGAAAGTAGCGCCACTGTTTACATCTGACTACGTATCCTTCCGCCATCAGCTGGCCCGGCAAGTCGGGGCTGTATTTATTATCAACACGCTGTCAGCTAATCCACTTCTTATTGTACTGTAATGCTAAACAAATTTTAAGATATTTTAAGACTGACATCTGTCTAAAAATATAAGTAGGTTATAAAAGTAAAAATATAAAATGTTGCAAATAATTATATATATGATAACTCTTTTTTAATTTGTCCGAGATAGTGAATTTGGGTTAACATTTGCGAGACGGTCTGTTGTATCTATTATCACACTTTGGTCGTTATAGCTAATATATTCGAGTTGGAAATATGTGACCTGGAATAACGTTAGAATTGCTTAAAAACTCTTCACTCCTGTCTCACTTTCTACGGAATCAAGGAGATGGGTTTCGATTGAACAATATGGCGTATAATTTACGTAGACGAACGATTACCGGCCGAATATAAATGACTTGTACTCCAAATCGTTGAACATGAAATATATGTTACTTTAAAAATTATGCAGAGCTCGTGGAAAAATATAACTATTGGCATATGTTTGTAAATTCGTTATATAACACGCAGGAAAGAGGTTCATTTCTGGCTGGTAATAGCTCGCAGTATATCCGATAGATAGCGCGCAGACCTCACTGCGAAGTTTGAGTAACTCTTTTTATGGTCAACAGATAGCAAATTATTAAAGTTGATAATTCTTATGTTACGGGCTGGAAATATATTTCAAATTGGTGTCGTTTCGTCAAATTATTAGAAAAAAATAATTCAACAATATTATGCTATATTTCTGTATGCTGTTGGAATTAATATCATGGATGTGTTGAAAGCAAGGTTGGAGATGGATGATACGACATGAAAAAGCTTTCTGAAGTTAGCACAACTTCAGAAAACTTTTCCACGTCATATCGTTCTATTGTACATTACATTTTGATCGCCTATATATAACTACATTATCACGAAGTTTAGTTTTTAACACTGACAACCATTGTTTTCTGACCTTGTAAAATAAAATGTATTAATAAATGCAAGAACGCATTTCTTATCCGCGTATTTTCTGCTTTTCTGATGTGCATCGGCAGTGCACTCAGAATAGCCAACATAATTTTAATTTTTGTTCGTTCGTGCATCAGCTGATACAGGATTTTGTAAATGGCGCTGTGTTTTGTTTCGTATACTTCAAGTTGCCACTCACTGACTGTCAGAAAGTGGCCTTCTTATACGGTATGGACCATATAGTCGGTTCACGACTGGAAGAGACTTTCTTNTCACTGACTGTCAGAAAGTGGCCTTCTTATACGGTATGGACCATATAGTCGGTTCACGACTGGAAGAGACTTTCTGGAAGCCCTGCTAAAGATCTACTTTCAAGCCCATTTCTATAGGAAGGCGGTTTCCATTTGTTTTTAACGGTACACTCTGCCGTGTGGCAGTCACATGGCAATGTTTATAATCCATTCACGGTATCTTCGATACTTTTGAAAAGAACCTTTGAAAAATCACCCTAGCCGTTAGCCACATGCATATAACATTACAAACAGCGGCGAGCGCGGATACAGTTATGCCGTTAGGTTGCCAGCACAAAGAGAGGAAATAGTTCTAAAGTTTTAATGTAATTGTTAATTTATCACTTACAAATGGATTTCGAAAAGACTTGTATCTTATTATGCCAATTATTAATGACGTGATGCTAACGTACTTTGATTTCAATGTTTCTTGCATACTCACAAGATCACGCTCAAGGTGAAAGTAGAGCGGCCATTTGTTTACAAACCTTCGTTCCGTGTGTTGTTGGCGAGATGTGGTCGACACACGTGCCAGAGAAATGGTGCGATTATCTTGTTTAACCAATAATAATTCATTTACTGGTTTATTTTTTTTTTTACTAATATCCTCTCTTTATTATTTCTCGTTGTGCCGATTTCTTTCGTTTCTGATACCTGTATAAGAGATTACTCGTAGTGCGTTCTCACGTGTTTAATATTTTTTAAATTTATTTCAGGTTTGCTTAAAATTTTATTTATTGTATTTTACGTTATATGTTGCGGTAGTTTTTGTGTGCAGTCATGAGTTCTAGCAAGGTGAATAAAAGATAAGTCACCAACGCCAACAGGACATCATTAACCTCACCGAATCGTTGTATTCCCTAATTAGGCGAGGGGAAATGAAACCCTGCAACGTCGCGGAAAGAGCGGCAGAAATGTTGAAACGCTTCAGATCCACAGTTCTAAGGTATGTTAAAATATATGTAGTATTAACCATTGCGTTTGCAAGTTGTGTGTGCTAAGGTCAATTATGTTGGCCTACGAAATGTGTTTACAAGAACATAAAGAAAATTTGTTAATAACTTGATAACATCGTCGAACGTTGTCTACGTGTCTTTTTAACGTTTTATTTGGGTAATTATTAAGTTTAGGGGGCTTTTCTGTAAAAAAAATAACAATAATTTCACGGAAAATGGTATATTTCCACTCCACTAATGATGCAGAACACGAATATACGACGGGCATTAACGTCCGACTAATTTCGTAACATGTGCCCACCTAACCTAACAGAACCTATCCCCACGATGGGTGAATCACTATTTTACATTTTTAAACTAACCTAGGATTGTTGGGTTTTACACTAACCTAGGATTGTAGGGTTATATAGACTCAAATGTGAGTGTATGAATCACCTAACCAAAAGGTGGTATTACAATGTGTAATTAAAAATAAAAACTACTTTGTGTTGGAATTTGTGTACCCCTGCGAGGGATTCTTCATAAACAACCCAATATATACAGTGGAAATTTATTATAAAGACAACTGACAATGGTAAGGAAAATTGCCTCTATAGTGAGTTTGTTATAGTCAATTAATTTTATATAGGTTATGGAGAGATGGTGCATTTTAAGATTCTGAAGAAGGAGCTTGTTTTGTATTTATAAGTTACATTGCGGCATTAATTGCCATTGTTATACGTCACTAAATAGATTACAGTCGATATAACTGGAACTTCCCCTACTATTAAACATATCTGTATCACTTCACTAAACATGAGAGGACATCGTAATCGATGAAATCGCAGTCATAATCTTTTAAGAAAACAATTGTGTATTAATGCATTTCCCCAACACCACTGTTCTACAGCCATTGTCTTTTAGTTATTGTAAATTATCAGTGTCATATTTTTCACTTTCAGTGCTACATAGCCAACCTAATTTGCATAATTTAAAAAGGACCATAATTCAGTTACTGGGTCAACTACAGTTACTGATACCAAAAACATACAAGGGTTTGTTTACAAATGATGTGTGACAATGTGATATGCTCTGCCGTGTGTTAGTTTAGGTTAGTTTAATAGGTGGCAGGTATTGGTTACTATATAACCCTACAATCCTAGGTTAGTTAAAAAATGTAAAATAGTGATTCACTCATCGTGGGGTTAGGTTCTGTTAGGTTAGGTGGGCACATATTACGAAATTAGTCGGACGTTAATGCCCCTCGTATATTCGTGTTCTGCATCATTAGCAGAGTGGAAATATAAGATTTTCAATGAATTATTTTTATTTTTACAGGAAACCCTATAAACTTAATAATTACCAAAATAAAACGTTAAAAATACACGTAGACAACGTTCGACGATGTTATCAAGTTATTAACAAATTTTCTTTATGTTCTTGTAAACACATTTCGTGGGCCAACGTAATTGATCTTAACACACACAACTTGCAAACGCAATGGTTAATACTACAGATATTTTAACATACCTTAGCACTGTAGATCTGGAGAGTTTCAACATTTCTGCCGCTCTTTCCGCGACGTTGCAGGGTTTCATTTCCCCTCAGCTAATTAGTGAATACAACGATTCGGTGAGGTTAATGATGTCCTGTTGGCGTTGGTGACTTCTCTTTTATTCACCTTGCTAGAACTCATGACTGCACACAAAAACTACCGCAACATACAACGTAAAATACAGTAAATAAAATTTTAAGCAAACCTGAAATAAATTTGAAAAATATTAAACACGTTAGAACGCACTATGAGTAATCTCTTATACAGATTTCAAAAGCAAAAGGAATCTGTACGAGAAGGTTAGCACAAATTAAAGTCATACGTTATGAAAAATCAAATAATAAAGAGCTGATATTAGTATAAAAAAACCGATAAATGAAATATTAGGTTAAACAAGAATCGCACAAATTCTCTACAGCACGGCCATCCGGGGGCTTATGAGAGATTGGCGTTGCCATGTTAATGTTGTTGGATGGACTCCTTGAATGTTGACACATTTCATTGCAAAGTATTGTGTCTATAATATGTAATCAAAGTGAAAGTTTTTCTCCCCCACCCAATCCCCCAGTCAAAATCAAACCTATATATACACACACACACACACACACAGAGAGAGAGAGAGAGAGAGAGAGAGAGAGAGAGACAGACACGCACACGAAACATCTCATTTTTAATACTCACATTTTGGGTTTATATAATGAAATGTTTTTCGTTTGCATCACATATTCTTTTGTGTGAAATCCTCAAGATTAAAAACTTTACGCTTGTGGAATATCCATTAATAATATATACATTACTTTTATGATGGGTACGTGCATGTACGAACACATGTACTCACAAACAGTGGAATGTAAACATTGCCATGTGACTGCCACATGGCAATGTTTGTTTACCCTTTGGCAGAAGGATACGAAATGGGCTGGAAAGTAGATCTTTAGCAGGGCTTCAGAAAATCTTGAAGTTACCGTGAATACATTATACATGCAATGTTAACATTCCACTGTGTGTGTAACATGTGTTTGTACATGCACGTACCCATTATAAAAATCATGTATATATTATTATTAATGGATATTCCACAAGCATAAATTTTTTAATCTTGAGAATTTCACACAAAAGAATATGCGATGCCAGCAAAAAACCTTTTATTCTATAAACCCAAAATGCGAGTATTTTGATTAATCGAAAGTTGATGTCTATTTACATTCGATTGTTAGTGACTTTCGATAAATTCCCGTACATCGAAGGCAAGATCATCAGTATTAATCGAAATTGCTACAGACATTAAAATGGCGTGGTGGTTGAGTCGGATGTTTCGCGCAATTGTAAAACATTATTAAAAAATGGTTGTGACACTTTTCGACAGGACGGCAGAGTTTGCGAGTGAAGGATTCTACGTCTTCGACAATGTGAAAACAATTCTTATGTGCAAATACTGCAACGTTAGAATAGAGTGGCAAAGGTAAGACACGTGCACGAAACACATCAGTGCAACAAGAAAGTGAGCACAAATTAAAATCATACGTTATTAAAAACCAAATAACAAAGAGCGGATATTAGTAAAACAAGACAAATAAATAAATTATTATAGGTTAAACGAGATAATCGCACAAATTCTCTGGCACGTGTATCAACAACACAAGGCACGAAGGTTAGTAAACAAATGGCCACGTTACTTTCACCTTGAGCGTGATCATGTGACTATGCAAGAAACGTTGAAATCTAAATACGTTAGCATCATGTCATTAATAATTGGCATAATAAGATACAAGTCTTTTCGACAATCATTTGTAAGCGATAAATTAACAATTAATTTAAAACTATGTAACTATTTCCTTTCTTTGTGCTGACAACCTAACGGCATAACTGTATTCGCGCTCGCCGCTGATTAAAATGTTATATGCACGTCGCTAACAGCTAGGGTGTTTTCTCAAAGGTTGATTTTCAAAAGTTTCTTCCAGTTGTGAAGCGACTGTATATTGATCTGTGGACTCGTTTCTCATTAGATTTTCCTGGTATTTCTGCATGGGATTTTTTTAATGCGAGGCCTCGTACGAAATCTTTTTTGCATCATGTAAAAGCAGTTTTACCTGAGGGCTGGGTGGGCCAGAAGCGGTCCGGCTCATAGGCGCCGGACTGTACAATGGAGGCACGCGTCCGCTTTCCACTGCAGGAAGGCGCCCTGCCGAGGGCAGTGCAGCTGCGCGCCCGACGCCGCTGGGGGTTTATCACCGCCTCCCCTGCCGACGAGGGCAATGACTCCCCTCTCTTCACGTAGCCCTCGATGCTGCGCCGCTGCAGGATCGACAACTTGCTCTCCGCCAGCAGAGCTGCACACACACACACCACGCTCAACTATATACTTTACACTATAAAATTAGCACTTCTGAAATGGCCTCTGAGGAATGTCACTGGCCCTACCTGCATGTACACTAATTTTCAAAAACATTTATTACCCTGAAGGTGCCATTGCAGGAGCATATGAGTGGGTAAAGGCACAGAAAATAGTAGTAAGTATACAGAAAACATCAAAATATTGTATCACACCAAGCATGTATTTCAGAGGACCAACATCTGAAGGATGCACTTAGGGCGGTGTGCTGACACAACGCCTCACTCCTTGAGGCGGTGTGCTGACTGTGTTCCGTCGGTAAACACCACTCATTACCAACCCGCAAGCTCCTGTGCTGCCCATTCCCAGGAGGTCACATGTGCTCGGTGATGCTCAGATCGTAATGGTAGACGTCGTAATGGATGCCATGATGCCAGAGCTCACTCTGCTAGCCACCTGGATATGGTACTGGTGGACACAGGCATATCCCCAGCTGCTGTGAGATGTCACTGTATGGTGCAAGTGACGCCCGTGGAGTACTTATAGCCTGTCGCACAATGAAACAATCATCCAGACTGTTGGTCCGCCAGAGTCAACCCGTGCCTTCTCGATAGGTGTGTGTACCCTCCTTTTCCCACTGTGTCCAATACCGACGCACAATGTAGGCATAATGGTTAAAGTAAAATGCAATACACTGAAACATTCAACCTGCCTCCTGGAGGCAACTGGGCAAAGACTTGTCGAATGTGCCATCGGGGCATGCTGCGTGTTTACTGAACTTGACTCTGTGACTCACACTGCTAGTATGGAATTATTCTGTCTCTTGCAGCTATAGCTATGAATGATGGAGGGACATGTACACTGAAGAGCCAAAAAAACTTGTATAGGCGTGCGTATGTAAATAACAGAGGTATGGAACCAATCAGAGTAACGCGATGCGGGCGGCAGCTAGATCGGTTACTGCTGCTACAATGGCAGGTTATCAATATTCAAGTGAGTTTGAATGTGGTGTTATAGTCGGCGCATGAGAGATGGGACATGGCATCTCCGAGGTAGCGATAACATTTGGATGTTCGCGTACGACCATTTCACGAGTGTACCGTGAATATTGGAAATCCGGTGAAACATCACATCTTCGACATCGCTGCGGCAGGAAAAAGATCGTGAAAGAACGGGACAAACGACGACTGACGAGAATCATTAAACGTGAAAGACGTGCAACCCTTTCTCAAATTGGCGCGGATTGGATTTGTGGACTGCTCTGCGGGATTCATGGTGTGAATTGCCTCCTGCATACCTTCAAACATTAGTCGAGTCCATGCTACGTCGTCTTGCGGCACTCCTGCGTGCTCGGGGGCCCCTACACGATATTAGGCAGGTTTACCAGTTTTTTTGGCTCTTCAGTGTATGTCTATCTTCATTTCACAATGAACAAAAACAAGAATGCAACATGGCGCAGTCGTGTGGATATCTAATGTGGTACACATATCTGGTGTTGAAGACCATAATTCGGGTGTTGGTGGCGAACAGAAAGTTGAATATTCCTGGGCAGTGCATAAAAGCTGTAAATTATGTGCACGCTTGTTAGTTGTGTATTATTATGACATGGAAGACATAAATTATGTGTGCACTCATTAGTTTATTTTCTACTTTACTCCGACAATTCATTGCATTTATAGTATTACTAACCTCAAAATGACGTTGCTGTTGTGAAGCTACCTGATAGTATCGATTTAGAGGTTGCAATGGCATATCAGGACTGGTTAACCTTTGTGGGGGATTCTGTCAACTATCTAATAGCTACCAGTCAAAATGAATCGGAAGACGAAGTAAAAATAGCCCTTTTGAAAAAAATGCTTGGTTTCAAGGAGCATGCTCTCTTTGATATGTTTACGATTCCAGACTTAGATAAACTAGTGCATCAAAAAGTGAAAGAAGAATATACTTCCTTCGTTGCACCGAAGCTAAATATTATTTATGAATGCTTTCTTTTCCATTAACGTCATCAGGAGGAGGGAGAGACTTTTGACCACTTCCTTACAGATTGTAGACGACTAGTAAAAAAATTTGGCTATGACTGGGCAGAACCGCAAGAAGAGAAAATGTTGATACTCTCAGTCGTGCAAGGCATCCAGAACAACAGCGTCAAAGAAGCAGTACTAGGGATGGACAACAAGTCGCTGGATAAAGTTGCTGTGTATTGCAGAGTGGTAAAACTTAGCAGAGTTCGCGCACAGAATTTTTAGGAAAAACTAGACTTACGCAAGAAGCAAGTGCAATCTTGAACTCTATGAAGAACAAATACCGTAAACCGAGGAATAAAAGTGGTAGGGCCAGCTTTTACTCAGCGGACTGAGTGTTATAAACGCCATCGATGTCAGTTGAAGCATAAGCCGAGGCAATGTCCTGCATATGGGGAAAAATGTAACAAGTGCGTGTTGCTCAATCACTTTGCAGTCACGTGCAATGTACATAAGGTAAGTGGTTAAATTAGAGGACTTTTCTGATTACTCTACGAGTTGTTCAGCAGTTTGTAGTTCAACCTACTTCCACGAAGGTACAAGTATGGAGTGGCACAGTTGTCCTAGTCATGGGTATTGTAAATTTGATGTGTACTTTAAAGGTCCCCTCTTAGGGATAAAGTAATGTGAACACTTTAATTTAGTAAAACGAGTTCACAGCAGTGAGGTTGAGGAAGTAGATAGACTCAGGGGTGAGTTCATTCGTGCAAATAAGGATGTGTTCACTGGTCTGGGTTGTTTTCCCCGAACACGTATCATAAATATACTTGTCAGTGCCAATCGTGTATGTAAACCACATAGACGAGTGAGTACATAGGGGAATAAAAAAGTGCTCTTAGGAGAACTGCAGTGGCCAGAAAGTAAAGGAGTAATTGGCAGGGTCAAACAAGTTGATTCACAAATGTTGGTTAGTAATGTTGTAGTAATCGAAAATAAAAATGGTAAATTAAGGTCGTGTCTTGACTCTACTCATTTAAATGAAGTTATTGTAAGGGATTTTCATTCTAACCTAACCATTGAAGAAATTTCAGAAAATGTAACTGACAAAAACAGCTATTCGGTGGTTGATTTAAAAGAAGGCTTCTTCCATGAAATTATGCTGGATCTACAAAAAAAAGTGCGTTCTCTTCTCCCTTTGGCAGCTACAGATATTTGCGAATGCCTTATGGCATTTGCTAATGCTGCTGAAACCTTTAAGAAATTCATAGAAAAAAATTTGGAGACATAACCGATGTAATTTTTTGACGATATTTTGTGTGCTGGTAAAACAGTTGAGCACTATATTTGTGTGTCAAAACTCGCGGGGAGAGCTAAGCGCTTAGGAAAAAAAATTAATGCAGATAAATTACAATACAGGGTTATAGAGATCAAATATGTTGTTAAGGTATTCTCAAAATATGACATGCGTACATATCCCAAAATGGTAAGAGTATTACTTTCTCTCGATCCCCCAACAGCAAAATAAAGTTGTGAAGAGTACTGGGACTGTTTAACTATGCATGCAACTACAAGCCTCATATGTCCACACTCACAAGCTCATTGCGAGATTTATTGCATTCTGGTCTAGAATGGCAGTGGCTACTTGTTCATGCGGAGACTTTTGAAAACTAGCCACTTTTGAACCTAAACTTAAACTGGTAATTCAGTGTGATGCCTCAAAAAGTGTATTGGGGCGTGCCTTGTTTCAGGAAGGGCCTAAAGGGCTCCAGCCCATCCATATCACGCACATCACGTGAAGAAAATTATTCACACATCGAAAAGGATCTCCTGGAAGTCCAGTTCGCAACGTCAAAATTCTACTTTTACATATATGGCAGGCCAGTAGAAGTACAGGCTGATCGCAAACCATTGGCATGCGTCATGAATAAGGACATTCACAAAATTGGTGCTACTCGCCTACAGCAGCTGAGGCTTAAGCTTTTGAAGTATAATTTAGTTGTAACATTCCTACCAGGTAAATATATGTGCTATGCAGATCATTTGTCAAGCCATACCTTAAAGATGTCGTTCACTGTGACCCACAAATGCTAGAGATAATACACTCTGTTAGTGCTCACTTACCCTTGTCAGAGCAGCAGCTCTCTCAGTTACAGAATGCAACAGCATGTGACTCTACACTGAGCAAAGTGGTTCAATTTCATCACAATAACTGGCTTTGCTACAGTAGATTACCAAGTGAAATTACGGTTTACCTTAAAGTAAAAAATTATGTGTATGTGGAACAGGGACTTATGTTTTTAGGTGATAAAATTGTATATGCTTAATCTCCTTCATGGGGGACACAGTAGAGTGACCAAAACAAAATTGAAGCCACGGCAGCTATTTCACTGGCTTACTCTTAATGCTGATATAGATAGTCATATCTGCAAGTGTATGGTTTGTGAAAAATTCAGATGCAGTAACTTAAAACAACCCCTACTTCCACACCAGACCCCGCAACTGTGTGCAGACATTTGTGAGCATTCAGGACGAAGATACTTAGTACTGATAGACAGATACTCTAAGTGGATTGATTGATGTGACTTGTCCAACACATCATAAGTGCAATGCAGGATGAGTTCAGTATACGTGGGTTTCCAAGCATGCTAATGGTAGATAATAAGCTGTTTGGTTCTAGGGATTGTCGTAAGTACTATAGGCAAATTGAAATTAAATTTAATATCAGTAGTCCTCACTTCCCACAAAGTAATGGGTTTTCTGAAGCAGGGGTGAAAATTTGTAAAACAATTTTAAAAATAAGTAGGGAGAAAAAACAGACTACAGGAACCTGTTGCGAGAATATAGAAATATCCCACTTCTAGGTTTAGACTGGTCTCCAGCACAGCTCCTGTTCAGCTGGATGATTCGCACTAAATTACCTGTCACCAAGGTTGCTCTTAAACCTAGGGTACCGACACCTGGGTTAGTACTAGCAGCTCTCGACTCCAAGGTCACTTATATAAGTGTCACTATGACAAGAGTGTTAGGAGACCTAACGTAAGCTTAGCAGTTGGTGAACATGTAGCAACAAAGATTAGGAAAGGATATACCTGGGAACATGTAGTAGGTAAGCACTGCTGCCCTCGTCCATATCTTGTTAAAACTAAATTTGGCAATGTTCTCAGGTGTAATGTTATCCATCTCAGAAAGTCTAGAGCATCCACTAATTTGTGTAATGGTACTCTGCATCTAACTGATGAGGGTGTGGATGATAAACATACAATAGATCATACTAGGGTACGAGTGCCAAGCCAGTACCAACCAACTAGTGAACAACAATTGAGCAGTCATGGTGAATTACCTGAGGTAAATCAGCACCAAGTAACAAAACTTGGTAGAGTCACCCACGCCCCTGTTTGTGTTAATTTGTAATAATTTATGGCAATTGCTTGTGGCACTGTAATTGTATTACCAGATTAACTCATATGCACTATCATCTATATATGAAGGGGTGGCTGTAAGTATGTATAATTGTGATATCAGAATGTGTCAGCCGACTAACTTGTCTGTACTGTTGTTATGATATTGTGTCTGTATGGTCATAATTATATATAAAAACACATGTAACAGTAATCTCAGAAAGGAAGGTGTTGTGTTTTTGGCACAACTGCAGGTGCAGACTGTGTATCAGAGGTTGAGATCCAAGGTCATGCACTTGAGATATATCTCTAAGAATTGATAGTAATTAAATATGGAAAAGCAAGTACATGTCTACATTTATTCCACAATAAACAAAAACAAGAAAAGAGTGTCACAAGATTGAAGTTGACAACCAATGTGATGATCTACGAGTCGCTAGATGGAGATAGCTGTATACATAAATTTTAATGTAATACCTTCTTTTGCCGAATATTGCATTAAGGGTAATGTTTTAACTGCAGCATCGAATAATTACTTTAACTATATTCTAATTAATATGCGCGATTAAAACACTGGAATTGCGCATGTTTTCAGCACTTTGTTGACAAGCCGCATGCGGCCACACAACACTTATGTCTTCCTCCAGACTTTTGTCTCAACTGACCACGGGCTAGCCCTTGTTGTTGAACAATGAACTCGTTCTTGAGGTCCCGACCTCGCAGACCACAAACACAAACACCAAATAGTATCGAGTCTCAACATACCAGCCCCCAAAAAGTGGTTGATGTCACTTTTTCTACAACACATACTCAGTGATTTCTTAAATGCTAAATGCTATGCATCACAACTTATGACAACCAATGATAATACTGAAACACATTGATACAATAAATACGTACACAATAACTTGTGAGTTGTACATTTGAACAAGATCAATGTAATTATGCATAAGCCATATGTAATCATCATGATTTATACATAGTAAAACTATTCTAGCACCACCATTAATTCCCTGAAAGAGGACATAGCTTCGTAACTGGTCTTTTGTGGGTTCCAGTAGAGATCCAGGCAGTGGCTACTCGTACCAAAACATCAGTTCCTGAATGGACCTATTCGATAACTCCAATTCGCCAGCATAATGGTGGTACACTGTCTTCTTTTAGCACCACTAATTCACCAGCCTTTATGTGTGCTGAAGAAGATGTCCATTTGACCCTCTGCTGAAAATGGCAAAAGTACTCCTTGGACCACCTGTGTCAAAACTGTTGAAGTTTATGTGGAAGCAGTTGTCACCTAGAGAGCAAGCCAAGTTAAACATCACCTAAATCGGGTTGAGGGATATTTGTGATATCAGTGCTCATTAGGAAATGCCCAGGTGTCAAAGCTAAAGGGTCGCTGATATCATTAGAGTGTGAAACAAGAGGCCTGGAATTTAGGCAAGTTTCAATTTGGTTCACCAATATGACGAGCTCTTCATATGTCAAACATATAGTCCTCACAACTCTGCATAAGTGGAATTTTAAAGACATTATGCCTGCCTCCCACAGACCACCAAAGTGGGGTAATTCAGGAGGTTAGATGTGTATTTTGTGGTTTAGCCAAGAAGACAGGCCCTATGATTTTCGTTCTTGAAAATAATGTACAACTCTTGCGGTTATTTCTGAGCTCCAACTAAATTACTTACATGATAACCGTAGATGTTTTCACGCCTACCTTGTCGTGCCACAAACCTCTTCATAGCTGCCATAGATGCTTGAGTGGACATATCACTCACAATTTCTAAGTGGATTGCCTTTGTAGCCATAAAAAAGAAGATCGCAATGTAGCATTTAATCGGAAACTTGATATTATGTGTTCCCGATTGTATGTATATGGTTCCAGTGTAATCCACTCCACAGTTAAGAAACAGTATTGCTGAATTGACTCAAATATGAGGCAACTGACCCATGAGCTGCTGCGAGGTTTCTGTCTTCAGTTTGTTTTTTTTACAAACAATACAGAGATGAAAGATACTTCGATTGGAAGCTCTTCCATTTACAATCCAAAAGGGTTGTCTTAATGATGAAAATAATAGCTGAGAATTAGCATGAAGCAGCCACAGATGTTCCCTTTCGATGACCAACCACATTAGGTGATGTGTCGGAGGCAGAATTGCTTGATGTTTCTGTTCAAAAGGAAGCTTCGAGTTCTGGAGCCTGCTCCCAATGCGTAGCAGTTAGGCCTTGTACAAAAATGGATTAAGGCACTTCAGCTTACTCTGGCTAGATATTTGCTGACCATTGCTCAGGGCATGAATTTCACGTGGGTATTCTTGCGACTGGGCTATTCTATTGTGTAATGATTTCTCTAGTTCATCCCGTTCAAGTGGACCAGTCTTCTACATTGCACATGGCAACTTACAGTATGTGAGAACCCGAAACAATATGATATCACCCTTTGGAGTCTGGTTAGCTTAGAAAATGTCTTTATAATATAATCTGGTTTGGTCATGATGAGGCTGATTTTAAATTTACATCCTTAAGGTACAACTTAAATGATAATTTGTGTACCTATAGGTTATGGTATGAAGGAGTCTGAAAGCCATAAAGAACCATGCCACCACAAGGTGTTTTCAATAAGCTGATCTGGACAGGCTCCTCGCAAAATTATATCAGCAAGGTTCTCTCTTAAGGATACATGTCTCCACTCAGTCATTGATGTGTTGTCTTGAATTTCTGACGCCCTATTAGCTACGAATGCCTTCTATTTTGTACAGGATGCTGACAGCCAGGCCATAAATATTGTGGAGTCAGTCAATAGAATAGCTTGACTTATAGTGAGGTTGATTACACTTCTGGCCTTCTTGAATAATCTTGATAGCTAATTGCCCCACACAATACTAGACATGGTAAATAAATCTCCTTTAATGGTGCAACCAGTGATTTGGAAGATAGAAGTTTGGCAATGGTTTCTCCTTTTTCGTTTGTTTACCTCGCGTAAAGACATGCTCATAAGCCCCTTCAGAATAATCTGAGAAGCCACGAAGATGGATGTCAGTAGGTGTTCCTGATGCTAAAATAATCTAGCTATTATGATATTGTCTACAATGGGAATCTGTTCATATAAAGCTTGCAAGGTTTTACCCAGCCCTGAGGGTAGAAGCTCATCCCATCCTAATTGGTTCTGCCACAACTGTCGGAGAAAAATCTTACACAAATAACTACAGGGCTGATCAAATTTATATGATCAAACATTGCTGCAATAATTGTTACAACCATCCTCTTGGTAAAGGGAAAGACCTTTGATGATGTCCTACTGTATGGCCCACTTACAATATGGAATTGATCAACTGCAGGATGCCATATCAGTCTAACTGTCCTGGTGTTATCATTCTTGTTCAGATGCAATTAAATGCCCCTTTCCCTAAATTCCTCGTCAGTGTTTTGAAACAATACTGCATTATATGTGCACCATTTGTGAAGAGGAAATCCACCACTATCCAAAATCTGCAACAATTCCTTTTGTATTAACATAGCTTATTCAACAGTGTGTGCACCAGACATGCAGTTATCTACATAAAAGCCACACATTACAATTTCCGATACTTAGGATATGTTTTTCTTTCGTCGATGGCTAACTGCTTGAAACATCTGGTTGCTAGAAAATGTGCACTGGTAGTACCATACATCACAGTAGTAATCTTGTATTCCTTGAGTGGTGATGAGGGGTCCTTCCTCCTCAAGATCTTCTGAACACCAGAATATCGGGAATCGAGCCTTATTTGTCGATACATCTTTGAAATGTCTGCTGCGAAACCCAATTGATGTGCGCGGAATATCATACCAATCAAACATAAATCCTGTTGGATTGTTGGCCCTACCATAAGTGTGTCATTCAAAGAAGTTATATTGCTTGATTTAGCAGATGCATAAAATACTACTCTCATATTTGTAGTTGTGGTTGATTCTTTGAATACTGGATGATGTGTCTAAGAGCAGCCCCCTCGAGTTTATGTTCGTAATAACCTACATAATTTATTACTTACACCTCTGCCCATCGCAGTCCTAGCTGTGACATCACATTAAGCACACTTTTCAACACTCACCACACCACACTTGTGACACTCCCAAAAAAAACCCAATGGCCATCGGCTTACATGTCACACACTACACTCCGCAAGATGGTTTTGAGAATATGTGGATGGCCAGATAATTGNTTGAATTTGACGGTCTCCACTGGTGCTTGGGTCTGTGGCTTTCAGCTCATTGCTACATCGACTTGTCGAGTGCGATGATACACTGTGCCAGCATTCCGAGTTATGCACTCGTGCATGCGTTATGTGCCAAGTAGCATGTTAGGTTCGGACTACTATGTTCCACAGGCAGGACGACATTTGTGACTGCAAATATTGTAATAGTACACTGCAATATTATTCAAATTATCTGGATGTATTTAGGTCTGTGATAGGATGGAGTTCTTACTTTTCATTCAGTAAAGTATTAAACAAAATTTCCTATTTTATCTCCATACTAAGCACAAGAAATTCACTGGCATGAAAAGTTGTTGACAAAGTAGTGAAATTAACATAACTGCATTACGAACAACAATACTGACTGAAAGGCCAATGATGAGATCGCCTAGGGTCCTATATGGAAGGGCAAGTGTATCTTGCAATGGAAGTCATTGCACAGTGCATGTCGGGTTGAACGACATCGAGTTGCTCTCTGATGTCATATATGGCTAACATTCAATCCTGTAGATGACATGTGTACAAATTTAGACTAGGTCGAATCTTTGGAAAGTTGGAAGAAGTACGAAGTGTTGCTAGTGTGGCCAAGGAATTCGGTATCGCACACACCATTGTCTCACTGGCTTCAATAGCATTTCGAAGACAGGAACAACTGTATGAAGGTTTAGCAGTGGTTGTGCACGAGCAACCATGGTGATGGAGGACCAGTATAGTGTCATACATGAAAGGAAACAAGATGGTATACAGCAGATGAAATCGCAAGTTATGTGCAATGCAACACTGGATGAGCGATATCGCATTTTACTATGGCCAGGAGACTGCACACAGGTGGTTTGTTCGCTCGGCGACGAGCTTATAATGTACCATTGACAACTACCCACCATCAGAAATGGTGTTTACTGTGATGCTGAGACTAAAAGGAAGGGGAGCTCAGCAGAGAGGTCGAGTGCTGTTTACAGATGGGAACCGATGAGTCTCACTAGAGATTCCAGATGTCTGTACATCAGGAGAGAGCAGGGAACATGCGATCACCCCCCAACATCATCGAAAGGCACCAATTTGCCGGTGGCAGAGTTCTCGTTTGGGAAGTCACAAAGCTTGGAAGCCTAATGGAGTTTCATATCTTCCAAGGAGGTTCAGTCACTGGTGAGATATATTGTACCGATGTTATCGTTACTTATGTGTATCCTTTCTGGGATACTGTACGCCCTATCCAATCAAACACAGATCGATTTTGTCAGGAGATACCTGGCAGCACATTGCCAGCTTCCAGCAACAATTCAGCAGTTCAGATCGGCGCTACAAGAGGAATGGACCATGATGCCTCAAGAGCTCATCGACATACTCATACAGAGCATGGACAGACTGTTAGGGGTGATCATATCCCTTATTGAAGACTGCAGTTTTATTCCATGCTGCCTATCACATGGGTGTTTCTGTCTTCTGTGATTCTGTGCTCAGAACTCACTTTTGTATAAAGATTGTTTGCATCATTTTGATTCCTATCTTGGTTATTGTTGTTTACCTTTTCGACGATGTTGTGGTATGCTTTGTACCTACCTATTTGAAAAACTGCTGCATAAGTTTAAATGTGGAAACCTGCCCCATCCTTAACTTTTACTCACCATTTTAGATAAGTGGAATGTACAAACCTGCCCCATCCTTAACTTTTACTCGCCATTTTAGATAAGTGGAATGTACTATATCTTACTTTCTACTTAAACCATTGTATATTTTTACAGCCAAAAAAATTATAATAAGTATAGTAATTAAATCAGTGTTAAGCAAATATTGCACAAAATTTCGGTACAATTTATAATGAAACAAAACTGAAATTAGTCTCTAGCCCATTTCATATTACACATTGAAATTAGTATTTTATACAACTTGTTTTTTATTGGAATTAATCAGTTATTTTTACTAAACTAAGTCTACCCTATGCACCATACCCCAGATTGAGCAGTCTCAAATGTCCACCTTGGAGATCCCCGAGCATTCCCACAGTTATGCTGTACTTGCAGCCACGGTTCCTACACTGGTAAATTTTATGCTGGTCTCTGCATCTTGCAATTTTCTTTTGATGTGTCTTTAAAGCCTGTTGCGCTTGATCACTGGTTCAAACATTCATTGCACTGGCCGAGAAACAAAAATTCTGCAGAAGGACGAAATCAATATTTATATTCTCATGCATCATATTCAGATTATTATTCATAAATTTAAGTTTTTTCAAAAGGGCCATTTCTATATTATTCATGAGATCGAAAATGTTCCTTTAGATTCTGATAATGTGTTGCTCAAACACTCCATTTATCTTCTGAATCGGACATTTGTCTGTGATAGGCATTTGGAAATGCTTCTGGTAATATACAGTGAAGCTGTTACATGTTTATGGATGATAGAGGAAGCTGCTGACTTTTTTTGGGTTTGTCTGGCAGTCAAGTGATCCTCCCTGCTGGTGGTCTATTGGGGTAGTTCAGAACATTTCCAGAGCATTTCACACCATGAATCCTGCAGGGCAGTCCAAAAATTCATAGGAGTGCGTGGCGGTGGAGATCTCTTCTGAACAGCATGTTGCAAGGCATCCCAGATATGCTCAATAATGTTCATGTCTGGTGATTTAGGTGGCCAATGGAAGTGTCTAAAGTCAGAAGAGTGTTCCTGGAGCCACTCGGTAGCAACTCTCGACATGTGGGGAGTCGAATTGTCCTGCTAGAATTGCCCCCATCTGTCGGAATGCACAATGGACACGATGCTTACGTATCTGTCACCTGTCAGAGTCGTATCTAGACATATCAGGAGTCCCATTTCACGCCAACTGCACACGCCTCATACCATGACAGAGCCTCCACCAGCTTGAACAGTCCCCTGTTGACTTGTAGGGTCCGTGGATTCATCAGGATGTCTCCATACCCATACACGTCCATCCACCCGATACAATTGGAAACGAGACTCATCAGATCAGGCAACGTGTTTCCAGTCATCAACAGTCCAATGGCGGTATTGGCGGGCCCAGGCGAGGCATAAAGCTTTGTGTCGTGCAGTCAACAATGGTACACGAGTGGGCCTTCGGCTCCGAAAGCCCATATCAATGATGGTCCGTTGAATAGTTCACGCGCTGGCACTTGTTGATGCCCCAGCATTGAAATCTGCGCCAATTTGAGAAAGGGTTGCACGTCTGTCACGTTTAACGATTCTCATCAGTCGTCGTTTGTCCTGTTCGTTTACGATCTTTTTCCGGCCGCAGCGATGTCGAAGATTTGATGTTTTACCAGATTCCCGATATTCATGGTACACTCGAGAAATGGTCGTAGGCGAAAATCCAAATTTTATCGTTACCTCGGAGATGCTATGTCCCATCTCTCGTGCGCGACTTTAACACCACGTTCAAACTCACTTAAATCTTGATAACCTGCCATTGTAGCAGCAGTAACCGATCTAGCAACTTTTCCAGACGTCTTATATAGGCGCTGCCGACTGCATCGCATTACTCTGATTGGTTCCTCTGTTATTTGTATACACATGCCTATACCAGTATTTTTGGCTCTCCAGTTTATAATTACTTTTACATTTTTAATCACTATCAACTCTAATGGTGGGTTTACGATTGACTTAACAGAAACCTTAAGCAGTGTGCTTAGAATATGAACCAATGTTATCAATGGTATTGGTTTATAGTGGCAGTGTGTGGGTCGTGTACAGGTCATTTGCATTCTTGGCCTGACTTGAGATATCGTTATATTTTATATCTTAAGTACAAGTCATGACGAAATAGCCGAACAAAACACAGCGACAGTTGTTGGCGGGAAACTGTATTTACATATTGGATTAATGCTATGTTGTATCGTGAAATTGTATGCAGTTAATTATTTTAGTCAGGCGACAGTATCCTCTTTATTAAAGAATTGTTCATGGTCATGTTTTAATTCTTGGAAGAGGATATTTTATACACTTCAATTAAACTGTTTCAGATTTATTGATGTAAATTCATAATGTATGAATCGGCATCCCCTTCTATAAGATGTCACGAATTTTTTTTTTAATGATTACACAAACAATAACCACAAATAATTGAATATTTGTAAATAATCTATAATCATCCATTTTTCAGGTTATGCTGGGTGCTTTGGTTTCCTACTATTCAGAGTAGCTAAACTTAACAGTTGCTATATCTATCATAAACTGTATATGTATCTTCCATGTACTTAATTTGTCATAAGTCTTCATTCATCAGTATTTAATAGTAAACCCACCTTAAATGTGGGGTTTACTGAAGAATTAAGACTTTTACTTATGTCTCGTTACGTGCATGGATAATAAGTATTGCAGTTTATGATTGATCTAGCGACTGTTAAGTCTAGTCGATCAGAATTGTAGGATGCCAAACCAGCCGATGTTACCTGGGAAAATGGATAAGAGTGAAGATTATTTACATAAATTTAATTATTTGTGGTTACTGCTTGTATAATCGTTTTGAAAAACTCGAGGTATCTTATAGAAGGGGATGCCGATGCCAACAGTGGGTATATACCTACATCAGTAAATCTGTAGAAGGTTAAATAAAGTGAATTCAATAAACTCTTCCAAGAAATAAAATATGATCTTGAACAGTTCCATAAGAAAAGAGGTATCCTCTCATTTAAACTAATTAATTGCATATGATTTCATGTTACGACATAAACTAAATACAAAATGTAAATAGTTTTCAGCCAACAACCAATGCCACTGGGCTATGATTGGCTACTTCACCTTGACTTGTACTTAAGATATAAACTATAACGATATCTTAAGTCAAGTCAAAAACACTCACAACCCGTACACGACCAGCACACATAAGTCATACGCCAATACTCTTGAACACATTGATTGATTCCTATTCTAAGCACACCACAAACTGATTCTGTTAATTCAATCGTAAACCCACCTTTAGAGATGCATTCAAGTACATTACCTTGGATTCAATAATACTACTCAGTCCGCACTCTCCATAGATAATACACCTTGGGACTCAACATCTGGTGTACAGTCTGTGCCTGCAGATGTGCCACCAACACAACAGACACCTCCATGCAAGCGACACAATTAAGTTTCTGTTTTATTGAAGGAGAAAAACAGATTAAGGAAATTTAAACGGTGTGTGTGTTTTGTCTTACACTAAAAAGTACGTAGTGTTAATTTGTGACTTAGTTATTGTGCTCTCGTGTACCACAGATCTGAATAATTAACGACACTATTCAGTATATGATTAAGTTATTGCTCATTAACATGTAGCTAGGCACTGCCCCATCAGGGCATGGAGGACAGCGGCATTTCCACTGCTGGGAATGGAATTTAGCATCCAAGTCCTCTGCCTTGTAAATGTAGCAGGATGGTCTGAACTTATGTCGTTAAGAAGAGAAATCACCACACGACTGAACTTCACTTGTCCTGGGATAAAGTATCTCCCCCCTCTCAGTGGAGAAATTTACTAAGTGGTGCACTTTGCAAAACTGAAAATCCAGCCGTACAACATGCGCCGGCGCCCTTGGCACATTACTGTCCGCTTACTTTCAGATATTTGCAGATGGTGTCACGACAGTGACAACGATATATGGCACCTGCATATGTGGTATAATTAATAATCTATGAGAGGACTAGGCACAGAAACATGCTATAGTTTCACACCGAAGCTTTGCAAACAACCATATATGGTTGGCATGCTGCTGTATTGCAACTCACCACATTCCAGCTGCCCCCCTCCTAATGGGACATTGTCCCCCTTTCAGCTCGCTGAAGCTGCCAGTGGACTAAGAACATTTTGTCCCTAATATTTTCTGATTTTTTTGCCGATAAAACTATGATGAATGCCAAGTCTCTCTCGCTCCTAGTATCTGTTTGTGCTGCCGGCTATAATAGCACTATCTGCAAGTGCCCTCGGGACTGTGCTGCACTACGAACAGTGGGCAGTTACTAACTTTGCAATTGAATGCAGGAACACACCTACCAGCCTGGCAGCTACTACCAACATCAAGTGCCTGTGCTGACATTACATTCTCGAAAATTCACTTCCAGGAGCATACTATTTCAGGCAGGTGAAGATATACAAATAACTCCCCAATGAAGACCATGCCAAGGGACTTCATGCCTTGATGTTTAGCATCTCCCTGCCGTGACCCTTTCATTGCCTATTTTAGGCAAAAAGTGCAGTGAATCAAGTAATTTTTCCCTTATATCCCATGGGTAAGGTTTATTATATTTAGCTTGGAAAGCTCAATGCTTTTTGTTTGGCAACTTAAAGTTATCGCAACCAGGGTGCACTGGTTGCATGTGTCCTAGATTGTTCAATTTTGTAACTGAGTACTTGAAATATATCTGATTGCATTTTTTATCAAATAAGCATAATAAAATATAATTTTAGGATTTGTTTTGTGTTAAAACCTAAATAAAGAATAAAATTTGTTTTTCGAAATGGTGTGGAAATATGACGAAATATAATGTCGTTGTGCCTCCTTCCTCATAGCATAAGTCCAAACCAAACATGTGTAAACGCGCATAAAAACCAGCCGCAGGTGAACAGTGTGTCACAAGCACACAAGAGCGAGCAGAGCAGTAGCAGCAGCAGCAGGCGACCCGAACGCACCAGTATACTTAGCAATAGCCATTGGAGTGACAGCCATCACCACCGGAAGAGACCAGATATCACCGATAACAACATAGCCTCACTGCCAACCACATGGTGAGTGATAATTTCAGTTTACATATAATTCTAATGTAAATTGAGGTGGCAAATACAGCGATGTGTATGGTCTGATGTGTGGGAGTGCAGGAAATGGTCGCTTCGCTAGGCATAAGAGAGTGGTCTCGCAAAAACCAGCCAATGTACAAAATTAAAATTCATAGAATTGACAACTGTGAACAGTAGATGCCTTATTAAATAAAATAAAGATTTTACAGCACAATTAAGCTAGTGTCAGGGTTCATTTCACAGTCCAAGTTTAGGGAAGATACATGTACTGATGCCAGAGTATTGGCTGTCATCTGGAACACTCGGCTTTTATCATTCTTGACATGCCCCCAGGTGTTTAGAAAAGCAGCTAGAAAAATATAAACATAATATTAAGATGTTAACACAGTCTGTAGAAAATTATGTCTAATTGCCAGGAGGGTTATTTGGTATGTGTATTTGTTGTGTAATTACGGCCGTGCTACAATCACAGTAAGAAATAGTAGTAGAAAATAGAACACACTCTCCTTTACGAAGTGTGCTACAGCATAGCATACGACGTGGAATGGCCACCCACTCGTCGTAAGCCTGTAAAAAGGATAGAAAGTTTCCCTATTTTCTTACGGTACTGTCTATACCGACCAATCACAACTTGGCATTATCAACTCCGCAAGTCAATAAAATGGTTGTTAAAGGATTGCAATGTACATTTCCCATTTCCATTTATTTTTAACGAACATATGTGCACGTGCTGTGTGTGTAACATATTTGTTACTTGATGATGACTGATTTGGCATTAATTTTGTGTTTCGTGTTCTTCCTAGTTTTGTACAAATGTACTTGTTTATTTATGATGCTAATTATGAATATGGCCTTAATTAAAGTAAACTTGTAACAACATTTAGAAAACATTTTAAAATAAAAAATAGGAAATTTACATTATTTCATCAAAATATACATACACTTTTTATATTCAAATAATGTATTTTTTTTTTAAGATTGGCCGGAATCTAAATATCTGTGAACATGTAGGACCTGCTCGTTTCTCATTGGTCGCATAAGAGTTTACTTTCTCTGGTTGTAGACAATACTTGCTCAGACTCGCACAGTAACTGTACTGTTATTTTCTTACTGGAATGCTCAGGTGATTGTAGCACAGCATTTAAGTATCTGACATACTCCCACACGCACGTGGGGGGCACGAACTGCCTTCCACGTCCACCATTCCTCTTTCTCGTTCGGATCTTCGCCACCATAAGTCGTGCATCGCAGCGAGAAACAATCATATTTGTGTGCAACTATTTTAGCTTACCACTATAGTGATTTATATACTGTAACCTCATTTTTACCCCTGTTCCCTCCCTTTTACGGCTCGATATAATAAATCTATAATTTACTATTTTCGGATGAGGCCGACTCCACGGGTCCGTGATTACACCCACCATGTGGCAGGCCACTGCAACTTTGTTTACTTGAGTTTCATTACACATATAGTTAATTCTATTTTAATCGGGTCCAGAGACAAGCAGTAGGGACAGAGTGTTCTTGTGAAACAGTGTTTGTATTTGCACCACTGCAGGAAAAGTGTAACTTTTGTCTCGGTAAAAGCCATTTATAGTGATCCACATGTTTTCCACTTATAAAGTAAGTACTATTGTTAGGCACCTGACACATGCCACGTCCCTCTTCCCTCAGCCCGCTCGTCCTGATTAATCTGAGCAGTTGCGACATGCCCTCTACTGGGGAAGTCGGCCGAAATATGGCGGTTACACCTCCAAGACTCCCGCCTCGGCACTGTGTACTAGGTGTGCACCCTACCTGCACAATATCTGAGGCACTGCCAGAGTCAGATGACCATCCCACATTAATATCATCAGAAGGTATAACTTTCCAATAATACAATGTCATCGGCGGTACGGGGTGAGTCCAGGAGCAACCACATGGTCAAACGGCCCTCCCCTACAGAAGAGTCTCTGCTCGACCGAGCTGGCGTCCTTATGATCATAATGAACCTAAACAAACCTTCCAAATATTTGTCACCACAAATTTCCAACACCTTTTACCTGCTCCTGAGCCCACGACAATTCGTCACACCTCTGTGTCACAATATGAGGGGAAAGGCATACTCCACAGCCTGAACAGCGGCAGGAATTAGTTTTGTAGCTCCTGTTATCCAAACTAGTTTATATTCAGTGTACATTAATATATCATAGCCTAGGGGATTTGCTACACCGACCATCCACCCTGAGAACTCAGCTCCTTGCCTTACCCAGAGCATGCTATGTACTGCCCACGAGTAAAGTTTGTGACATTGCATTCTTTATTGTTTCCTCTACATAGCACCAGTCCTTTGCCCAGCACTTTACAGGTCAGCGACACCACAGTGACAGCGAGAATATAGACATGTTTAATATTCTGTCGCAAATTGGATTTAGCAAAACGTTCGCTTACACATTACTTTATTTAAATGCAACTGAATCAAAAAGTAAAATGGTTAAAGATATTGTTTTTACGGCTTTCCTGTGCAGTTTCATTAAGGGAAAGCAGGAAAGTTCAAAGTTCCTTTTGATGGCAGCTATATTTACTTTGCAATTATATTCGTAATGTTTTTGTTTCGTTTAAAAAAGATTTTAACAATTCAGTTAAAATATATATGCCATTGTAACCTTTCAGTGAAAATTGAAATTCGTAATGCTGTTCACCATATTTTATTTCATCATACGTCTTCTCAAACAAATTATGCCAATTATTACTTCATATTGTTAAAACAAATCATATTAATATCACTAATTTTCAATTATCCATGGTTAAATTCAAAATATATTGCCACATTTATATTTAAATCTTTTACTTATAACGAATTAAAAAAATTATAATGTTTCATTAAGCAGAAGTCCACTTTTTACGGCGGTGGTAATAATACTTGTTTAAAAAAAACGTTCGACTTAAACCTTCGTCGTAATATCTGTTATTACCTGCTCTCTGATTGGCTGTCGTCTGACCACGCCAAATTTCTCCTCCAACCAACAATGGTGAAACGAGAGCCAACCAGGATACTTTTCTTTCGTTCGCATGATTTACGACTTGCAATGCTTAATACTCTGTAGGGAATAAATTAACAATATATTATACCCTCTAATAAAAAATGAACCACAACCTATAAAATATCTCTATGTCAACAAATTAATAATATAGCCAAAAATTACAAAGCACTTCATTAAAAAAAACTTTAATTTAGAAATTATACTAAAATAATTGTAATTGTCAACACAACCAAATAATCAACAACCATAGATAAATATAATACCTGCAAACCCGCAAAACAAAAGTTAAATATAACATCTGGAAAAACAGCAATGATAAAAAGATTTGCTTATAAACACTACAATTGTATTTTTTTGCTTTTTTTTGTTGTAAACACCATTGGAGCACATGAATAATAGTTACGAAATAAAGTGAATACTTGAAATTTTGGCTGGGTCAAGTACACATCACCATTCGAGCCAAATGTGAATTTTTACACACAAATATATTCAATTTCCCACCAGCTTAAAAATACCTTTTTGGAATACCAGCGCACATTGCTGCGGAAATTTACCCAATGCCAATCCTTCCCATAAGAAACCTCGTTTTGTTCCTAACCTGAGTAGAATAAACCTACATATGTATGCCACGATGGAAGATTACTTGAACGATTCCATGCAAGCCTGCATGGCTACATGTAAGGATAGTTCAATGGAAGATTTGACCAACTGCTGGCCGTTTTCGTAATTGGTCGTGTGCAATTTCCAATGGAAGGTTTCCTTCAAGGTTGAAATTTTAGCCAATTAGAGTGGGTGGATGAATCATTATATTTATTTTGTTTTGATAGAGCATCGTAAGGCAATTATATACTCTGATAAAAAGCAAATAAAAAAATCACGAGAATAGTTTACTGATTCTAAAAAAAAGCATTGTGTGACAATAATGGTAAACATTCGTGTTTATTTAAGACGAAATTTCCAGTTATAACAACAAAACGATTAGGCTCTGTGCATAAATGCATGATGCCGAAGTCGTGAGTGAAGATTGTTACTGAACCACAGTAGTAGAAGATAAATTATTTTCAAAAATGCACTCGTATTTACTTGTGCGGCAACAAGTATAGTTCGATAGGTTATTCCAAAACACTCTCCATAACAACTTGCATGCAGGCTCAGGTAGCAGGTTTTGTGGAAGCTTGCTCCCGAGTTTTATGTAAAATTTAATCGTGGCATACAGGCTTTACCCGTAGACGGTAGCCAGATTAATCAAAAAGAATCAAAGCAAAACCATTATTTTTTATATTCTGATATTTATACCTAGCCGCCTTTGAATGTAGTGGAATCGTGGAATGGTGACATAACTACCCAAAATTATTACTTGCATTGAATAACAAAAAACCACGAAATTAAATAACAAATTTTCAACTGAACAGAAATAGTTTTCTACCTAAGCCTATAAAATTCTGAGAATAATTTTCTAGATAAATTCTTTGTAGCTCGCAAGCAGTTTTGTTAACATAGAGTAAGCTACCGATGGACCTTGGTGCTGGATCAATTTAATGTGTAATGTGTATCACTCAACCAAATTAATTCTATGTGCGAAAAAAAAAACCCCTTGTGTGCTTATTAAATTTTGAACTGTACAGTCTCTATTCTTCTGTATGTACCTCAATTTTTAAGCAAACCTATGATTTTAATTTGTAAACTCACCCTAATAACGCATTTATTTACAAAATCTAAATTTCCGTTAGTTATTGTTGAAAAATATAGAGACTATAATTTAAAAAGTAAACAAAAATGTAAAACAGATAGGTCTAATATTTCCTGAAATAGAAACAACACATTCGTAAAAACTAAACAATCATAGATCAATAGGGCCCACCTACAGTTCTGCTGTAACTTCAGCTCAACTGAATTCTGAAATTGCTCATTGCTCAAAGAATTTTGAGTGGTTATTTCTTTTTTAAATTATTAAAATTGATTAAAAAATAACTAACTAATTAATACATTACAATTACAGTTTGCTTACAACAGCACCCAATTTCATCACTTATTCCAAAATTTATAAATAGTACACATGCCGAAAGTATAGTCCGCAGACTATTTAAGACTCACTTTTTATCAGCTGATGTGTTTCTTTGCTGTATTGAACCTTGCGGCTATGGAATATCCCTTCACCTCGCGGTACACTTGTGGATTTCGTCATGGAAAACATTGTAGCACTCTAACATTATCCAAAAAAAACTACAATCGTCCTTATCAAATTTTTCTGAGTTTTCACAGTCTTAGCAGAAGCAGGGTCGTCACAACGTATTAGTACACGAACGCGTTTCCATGGTAATTGCGACCATATAAATGTGACCAGGCATACGCAAGTTTCGATATAATGGTGATGGTCGATAGTCGTTATCATACTTTGTCAGTTTATTCATATCCCAAGTTATTTTGTAAAAAAATAAAAATGTAAGCAGTTGCCGATTTAAAAAATAGCGTATTAATATTTCAATACGTAAATAGTCACTATGTATTTTAAGTAAATAAAATAGTAAAGTAGTAGTGCAAATCAGTGCCTTAATAGCACATTTCCCCCGCTTTCTACATTCCATAATAGTTACCAATTATATGGTGTTTAAGTGAATCATTGCGCATTCTTTCAAAATGAATATGATAATAAATATATATATTTTTTAAATTGATATTACCTGGAAGTGCACAAGGAAGTGTGAAGCACCGCAGGAATGAGCATGGTTGCTGTCTATGGCTACCATTATAGTAAGAAGTAGGGGAGTTGTTACACAATTTTAGTTCCAACTCATATTACAGATGGCGGGAGTGACCACGCCCTCTCTGGCTTCCGAATCATCACTGAATTGAATTGCTACATATGCTAGACACGAGTATTTTGTCCGCGATTGGCCTAAATTAGTACACAAAATAGCCAGTTTCTAGTAAATAAACTTGGGTACGTTTTTCGTAGGAATCAATAATACATTTTCAAGACATATAGTATTATCAGCATTAGAGGTTTGTGTACATTAAATGAACCCAGATTTGGCTCAAAGTATAAACAAATAAATTTACTAAGATATTTGGTATGACTTTGATACAGGTGCCTGTAATTTTTATAAGCTCCCAGTTAAAATTTGAAAGGCAGCCTCGAAAGTGTCGTTAAAATTATGTATTTTATTTATTTTCACATTTTTAATACCAATAGCAGTTTGTATTTAGGTTACGTCACAGGCACTATAGTTTGTAAGTACTTTGCCGTACATATGTATTTATCATCATCCGAAACAGACCCAAATAACGAAACAATACTAATCTAAGAATTAGTCATGCGGTTCCAGGAACCTCTTTTAATGAACCCTCAAGAATTTTGAACAAATGTATTTGACATTTTACTTCCAAAAATGAACGTTCTAGAGCAATAGTATCTTTCAAGTTGAATAACCGTTTTTGAAGACTTAACTTTTATTTGATAATAAGGTGGTAAATTGTATTATTCATCACGATACCATACAATGAATCTACTATTCTGTGTGTGCATTAAGAGTACCATACTTCACTTTTGACTTATATCTGTTTGTTTACTTCATACATTTTTTTATAGTCACTGGAACACACATGTTTAGCAAAGTGCCAAATGGGAAATTACACAAACAGGGTCTTTTGGCAAAAAAAAAAAACTGGTATAGGCATGCGTATGCAAATAACAGAGGTATGGAACCAATCAGAGTAACGCGATGCGGTCGGCAGCTAGATCGGTTACTGCTGCTACAATGGCAGGTTATCAATATGCAAGTGAGTTTGAACATGGTGTTATAGTCGGCGCATGAGAGATGGGACATAGCATCTCCGAGGTAGCGATAACATTTGGATGTTCGCGTACGACCATTTCACGAGTGTACCGTGAATATCGGGAANCGTGAAAGAACAGGACAAACGACGACGGACAAGAATCATTAAACGTGACAGATGTGCAACCCTTTCTCAAATTGGCGCAGATTGGATTTGTGGACTGCNTGTGAAAGAACAGGACAAACTACGACGGACAAGAATCATTAAACGTGACAGATGTGCAACCCTTTCTCAAATTGGCGCAGATTGGATTTGTGGACTGCCCTGCGGGATTCATGGTGTGAATTGCCTCCTGCATATCTTCAAACATTAGTCGAGTCCATGCCAAATTTAATTAAACAGTTCCATTGCTAGGCTCAAGTTGACTAAACATGATAATGGCTTTGGACAGACATTTGTCACATGATTGGGTCCAGTAGCATTGGTTTTTTGCATTGTACTTCCAAAAGATTGTCTACAAACACACATTATTCTTAAATATGTAGAATATGCGAATCATCAAAACATCCTAGGTTAGTTTAGGCTTTGTTATGTTATTGGCCACATTAAACATCCATGGGCTATACACTTCAGCAGTGAGATAGCGTATGCATATGAATTCCTTACAAAATACTTGTTACTTTCTTATAAAATATTCTCCAAATTACATAATTTATTTTCCAACGTACACTCAGGGGGAAGGTTGTGCACCCCTCCTCCGTATCCACCAGATAGTCATAACTGCAGCATTAAATCAAATCTTGTTTGAATTAGATGCATCCTATTTCAAGATAAACCTCAAAACGATGAGAGTATCACAGCCTTAATGATTAATTTCAACCATTCTTACGGAGAAATATTTTTTGGCCGTGTTTACACAGTGAACATTAGCTACTGCGGAACACTTGCATAAGTAAATGCGACTTTATTACACAGGATTGTGAAACAAATACACAAAAAGCTAATTAATATTAAATAACTATAAAATATATGTCAACTTTGGCCAAATGACAGTTACTACCAAGGAGAATCTAGTTCATTGGTTACTACGAACTGCAAAAAAAAAAGCTATACAGAAACACAAATTTATCGTACACTTAAGTATAAAATGTGATTCAATCCAGAGTTTTTAAAGAAATTTATACAGCCATATTCAGAACACGATGCAACGGTAAAAATTTTTCTAAACATTTTAATTCCTGCCAATAACACAGCTGCAGTCAGTACAAAATTGCTTTGTTTTGGTGGTCCGAGGGGGTGTGTCCCAAAAGTAATAAGCCTACTTGTTACCTCCATGATCGTTACTAATGTCCAGCAGTAACTGCGTTTACAATAAAAAAATATGCATTAAGAACTAACCGGTATACAGAAACACTGCTTCTGAATTTTGCAGTTTCCAACTTAAGTTTCAATTCTTAATTTAAGCCAATGTAAACTAGTGACAAGCCTGTCATGTTCACTTTATCCCTAACCTCATACATCCCGACTATATTTTAACAGATCATGTTTTGGGGGCGATATTTTGTACCAGAGAAGTTTATTTTTATGAACAAATATAATCGTTAACATGTGCACGCGCACACCTTTTTAATATTTTTTATACTTACGTTACTGTAAATAACAGTTTGCCGCCAACACGGACTCCTCTGTCCTGATTGGTCACCACCTGACAAGTTTCACGAAAGATATAAAATATAACTATTTCTTTTAAAGCTTAAGGACATCACTACAACGCACACGACCAATGCATAATTTAACACTTAATTTTTATATTGTAGGCTTAATGCCTACCGTGGTGCCTATGTCAATTTGTAGTTTCTTCACACGTTTTGAATCAAACCTTTGAAAAATTACCCACAAATAACATGTTTGGTTGTTTCATGGCATGTATCACGAGCTTTCTATACTTCTGTTGACGTAGAAAAACCTTATTTCTAATTGAATGAAACTTTTACTTACATTTTATCTAAAAAGTAGATTATTTAATTTATACTTAATATGAATAAAAACACGGAGAATGCCTATTACAAAATAATTCTTATGCAAAATATTACTACACTGTGTGCACACGAATGCTGTGCGCTGTCCCTTTGGTGTAATTTTCTTGGTGTGCTGTTCTTTTGGTGTAATTTTCTAGACTTGGTTAAGCTTGTTTACATGATGTGGTGGAATATCCTGGAAGTAGAACTTTAGCAGGGCTTCAGAAAAGTGGGAAGTAACCGTGAATGGACTATACCCAATATAATGAAGCCGCATTTGGTACAAGCGAGAGAGAAAAATTGAGGTGCCTATGGTCAGTTTACGATTCATTTTGTGTACGTAAGAGACATCTGCATATAACGTTTACAAAAACGTGTGGCTCAGTGAATGTACTCGTATGTTCACCAGACAGGACTAGAAAATTACTTGATTTAGTGAAATAATGATTTATTAGTAAATCAAATAGCACAGGTTTGTCAATTATATAACCCAAAACATGAAAATATAATACAAAATTAAAACACAATTCATTATTACATGCAGTTAAGACTTTTTTTGTAATAAGTAAATGAAAATAAAACCAGTCTCCTTTTGAAAAAAAAATTCTATTAAATGCAATAATTTTTTTTATTATTCTTCTTTTCACATTCAATTTTATTGGCAGATATTCCTTACTTACACGACATTAAATAAAATGCTTGCAGTACCTTACACATCTAGGACATTCCTACACGACACATACATGTTTTTCATCGTAAACCAACCTTAAAATTTCAAGTCTTCAGCAGCAGTGTTGTTTAAGGAGAAAAATTGGAATAGCAATGGAATGCAATGACAGGGAAAATGGGAGGACCCCAAGAAACCCATACCCAACAGAAACACCCACCTTTAGCACAAACTAAATTTAGGATTTTAACCCACCAGGAATGAACCCTGTTTGTCATGGTAGAAAGTATAACCAATGCTATTCCACCCCAATGGGCAAAGCAGTGTGCAGTGTGAATATGTTGCGTCATTCACAGGTGTGTGCAGGGTTAGATAATGTAAAGA
>NQII01001511.1:283477-391728 GCA_002778355.1 Clitarchus hookeri
CTAAAGGTATTCGCCAACAGTCTGCATAAGTTGCAGGACAATTATGTTGTTTCTGTTTCCAGAATCAAATTGTTTTTCAAAACCAGTCTACAGTAATTTTTTTTTAAATTTTTGTTTACTTCCATCAGGCACACGCAATTGCACACTCATGTTTCACTATCACAGAATAAAAAGCAAGGAGCTCGCAAACTGTAAACAAGTCAAATCTGCCAAACTAAAATATTTGAATTTTTCTCTTGCATTACAAACATGACTGTATTCTTGCTGAATTGTTATGGTACATACATTAGTTCAATTTTTTTAAATTTTGTAAGCAAGTTTTTCTTTGTGAACTCGAATAGGAATGCAAAATAAAATATTGTTCCAGTTCATAGAAAAAAAGGAACAATGTTTGGAACTTCTTTCATTTGGCAAAAAATGAACATGTTCCACAATTGTTCCAAACAAAGAGGAACGAAATAAAGTGAATGTGTACCATTGCCTTGGTATACATGGAGGTCTTCTTCGAACTAGAATTCAATCATAAATTCTCTTTTTGGCAAAAGTCTGATTTTATCGTGCCACATGTCCCATCCCTGATATTCTACGCGACCTAACATAACTGGTAATGAAAATTTGTTTTGTAATCTCTCTCACTTCCTTTGAGGTCCTGCATCTCCACTCACCACTCACAATTTTATTTCAAAACCTAACAGTTTCTGCTGGTCCTTTAGTGTCATCATACATGCTTCACACCCATATACTATTACTGGTCTTATAATAGTAAGTTTCAATTTTCGAGAAAGAAGACTTACTTTTTAATATCCTATACAAAGTTGCTGCACTTCTATTTACTTTATTAATTCTTACTTCAATTTCTTTACTAACTTAATTCCTACCAGTCAGGATTGTCCCCAAATATGTAATCTCCTTTACACATTCAAAAGCTGTTCCACAAATGTTAACACTTGGGTCCTGCTGTTCTTGTTTCCTTGACATCTTCATAAATTTTGTCTTTGTGATGTTAACTAAGTCCTACCCTTTGCCATATTTCATATATATTTTTGTACATCTTATGAAGCCCTTCTTTCCTATCTGCTATTATATCCAGATCATCTGTATAGCCTAACACTTTATGGAGACCATTTAATAGTATTCCCTCATTCACTGTATTCAAAGCCCTAATAATCTTTTCTAATACCACATTAAACAGCAGAGGCGATATTGTATCTGCTTGTCTTAATTGTGTGAATATATCAAAAGGGTCAGATATCATTCCCTCTATTTTAATAGATGCTCTTGAGCTATTAACACAAGTTTTACTAACACATATCAACTTTTTGGGGTACCCAAATTCCCTCATTATTTCCAACAGACCGTTTCTGTTAACAGCCATATGTTCGTTTTAAATCTATAACAAGGTGCATTATATCTTGTGCATACTCCCTCTCTTCTCCATAATTGGAGTATAATAAAAATCTGATCTACTGTTGACCTGTTTAGTCTAAATCCACACTGATACTCTCCAATACATTTTTCAGCATAGGGAGTTGAACCTTTAAGCAAAATATACAATAATATCTTGAATGCCACTGTCAATAGTGAGATTCCTCTATAGTTATCACAGTTCATTTCTTATTAATTGGAACAGTAATGGCTTCTTCCATTCGTCTGGCAGCTTTTCTTCTCTCAATATATGTCAGATCAATGCATGCATTTCCTTGGCAAGTTCAATTACACCATATTTTAACAATTCTGCTGATATATCATCTATGCCCGTATATCCGTAGCATTTCCCTTTTTTAAGTTCCCTATAGCTTCCACTACTTCATTGAGATTGGGATTTTGCACTTCCCACTACTGCACTCTTCACGTATACCTCATTCCCTGGTTTCTATATTATTATTCTCGTCCTTGGTTTATAACAAACAATCTTTTTCTTTCCTAATCTCTTCGTAAAATGTTCTTATTCTTACTTTGTTATACGCGTGCGCCAGACTATCTATTTACCTTTTATAAAATTGTTGTTTTCTTTGTCTAATAATTTTATTCTCACATTGCAGTACCATTTCATAATATACTTTATAATTATCACTCGGGGTATTTCTCTCTTGCTTGATGCTTTTCTTCTACCTGAGCTTGACAAACGTCATCAAACCATGGTTTCCTTCTTTTCTGTGTTGGTTTCCCTATTACCAGTACTTTTAAACACACTTCTGTCTTCTTTTACCATGCCCATGAGATGATCACTGTCACATTCCACACCCCCATAACTTCTATAATTTTAAATATCAATTTTATGTTGTGCATCCACCGGGCAATGATCAATCTGATTTTTATTTAGTGTGGCCATCAGGAGAATACTATGTTTGTTTATATATTTATTTTATTGGAAAATATGAAATACTTATTAATAAATGATTAGTTGTAGCAAAATTCACCAACATACAACCATTTTCACTAATCTCCCTATGCAGACTCTCTCTACCAATTGTAGGTTTATATACGGCATCTCATCCTATTTGTGTATTAAAATCACCAAGAACAATCTTTATATCATAGTCTGAGTTGATTGTTGATATATTGAGTTGATATATTCTGTCTAAATCTTCATAGAAGGCTGTTTTTCCTTTTTCTTCAGCGTCCTACGTGGAAGCATAAACACTCAAAAATGTAGTATTATAGAACTTCCCTCAGAGTATTAGTAGGCACATTCTATCACTAACCAGTTTAAATTGTATTTTTAATTATTATAAATTGGTCAAATATATGGTTAAAAAAACATGCAAACGACTTTATGATTTTTGTTGCTGGTATTGCTCCACATTATTCTGCGATACTACTACACAGTACATGTACTGTATGTGGTATTCCGCATATGTACATAGGTCATAAAATATTTCATTGTATAGCACATAAATAAAAGGTTGCAGAGAATATGTTTGCAGCTGAAATAATTGTGGCACAGAAGATAGCTTACAATTTTACTAATGTTAGCAAAAAATTTCTAGTCTGGCACATTTTATTATGAACTTAAAACAACTGCTGCCCACATATATCCAGCAAAACCCTTATGATTAATCGACCTGACATGGTAATATAAAAATAGAGGAACAGACATGCCTACTGTAACGCACTCGCTGGACGCCCTCTAAATTTTTGAATGTTGTAACTTGAACAGAAGATCACAAGTTGACTGCAATGCAGTCCATTTGACAGCAGCATGTTCCACACATGACCATCATTCACGTAAAGATTATTACAATTAGAGTAAGCAATAATCGCTGATAATTGAAAAAAAAAAATATTTTGTGTCATCCCTTATCTTTAAACACACACAATGAAAAGCTGAAAATAAACACTACACACTACAGCTGTATGAACCATGTTTTAAATTATTATACATCCTCTATATCAAACCTACAGTATGTGGCTGCAGGCACTTTAGTTTCCTAGAATAGCATCCTTTACCTGTCCTCGTTTGAAACATAAATAGTGTCAAAAACTGAATATTGTAGTTTGCAGATGAACATACTGCTTAGTGTAAAATTCACTTGCCCTTTCCATAACTGTATCTCAGTCTCCCTTTTGCTTGGGCACCCTACCTTATTGTTCGTTCTAGCTGTTCACATGATTAATACTTTTCTCTACCCCTTTTTGTTTCAACAAATTGTAAGTAACTCTGCCTTGCAACAAGGCAGTAACCTGCCAAGGACAAGAAGGGAGTTGTGATACCANGTAGTGTAAAATTCACTTGCCCTTTCCATAACTGTATCTCAGTCTCCCTTTTGCTTGGGCACCCTACCTTATTGTTCGTTCTAGCTGTTCACATGATTAATACTTTTCTCTACCCCTTTTTTTTTCAACAAATTGTAAGTAACTCTGCCTTGCAACAAGGCAGTAACCTGCCAAGGACAAGAAGGGAGTTGTGATACCATACTGAATGGTAAGAATGGGATGACACACATTCCTATCCCTGCCTTTTGTGAGCATGAGAGAAGCGAAATTTGTTGACACACTTTCGACCTCTGTATGATGTGTTCGCAGAACAAAAATGAAAAACGCATTTCAACTTGTGGAGCAAGTGATACTATTACAGTAATTGCTGGCATATAAAATAATTTTTACACATTTTGGTTCCTTAAAAATTACTACTCATATGAGGGAACAAACATATTGGTAAATCAAAAATTGCTTGAAAGTTAAGTTGTAAGATACCAATAGTAAAAGCAGTGCACCTAATATATTTCCACAATTTCAGATGAAAACTTCCACAAATGCATATACTGTGTAACAAAACGTTAACTTGAATAGGTTTATAAATACATTATGCTAACTGCCATACTGAAAATTGCTACACACAGCAGCACATTTTTCGTCATAATTATAATATTTACCTATTAAAAAAAGTTTAATAACAACACTAATCTGTAAATAAACGTACATTTGTGTGGCCATATTAAAACCCTTTCTCACATTTTTTAAAAATGTATTCAAAGAAACATTTATCTTCCTGGTTGAGGAAACATAATATTTTAGATCGGGAATTAACTTACAAGACCCAATTAACTTTTTTCCTTCAAATTTTTGTCACCGTAAAACCATGACTCGTCTTGCATGCAGAGTCGTATTGTAAGCCAGTAAATATCGCATTACAGTGAGCGAGCAACACGTATATAAATACTTTGTTTTATAATGAGCACAACGGTGCATTCAAGGATTATTGCTATAGGCACTATTAAATATAAAAGTTTAACATTTTGCATTGTTTGAAAAACGAATTGTTCAGTTGGCATAATTGTCACCTGTGTGGTTGGTATAACTGTCACTAGGCGGCGCCATTGTAAAATTGTGTATTTTATTATAACTGTGTCTTTCTTGCTCTATCATTGTTATGGTGTAGTGAATAAAACATTTATACTAGAAATCTCAAATTTTATTACAGAAGAAACCCATAAACCTCAATAGGTTATGGGCCCAGGAAGCTCTGGAACTTAGAGAACATAAGAAAACAGCAAAGAAAATGTTATTTTTATTGTCAGAAAAATAGCGTGCCGGTAACCTCAAAAATGCAAACCTCACGATCTTTGAATGTGGAAAAATTTGATGGAAATAATTTTAGACAATGGAAATTCCAAAAAAAATTTTGTATTGAAAGCAAATGGGATCGATATTTCCATACCTAAACCGGAAACTAACCCAAGTGAGTGGTTAAAACGTGATGGCATGGCAATGTTCATTATAACCTCTTCAATGGATCTCAAGCAAATTACACTGATAGAAAACTGTGAAACTGCTCATGAAATAATGTCCAAACTAGAATCAGTTTACGAACAGAAAAGTGAATTGAATAACATGCTGATTAATGAAAGGTTTTACCAGTATAAAATGTGTTTAAGTGACAGTATAGCACAACACATCTCGAAGGTAGAAAACCTGCCTCAACAGCTAAGAGACAGCAGTGAAAGTGTCAGCGAATTGGCCATCATTACAAAAATACTAGGAACTTTGCATGGCAAGTACAGATTGTTGTGTCAAGCATGGATGTCATTGGATCCTTGAGTGATAATAGTGTTGTTGAAGGTTTAAAAACGGCAATCAAAGTAATTTTGTTTGCGAAGCATGTGCATATGGGAAACAGTGTCATTTTCCATTTCACAAATCAGTGCGAGGAGAACTACAGCCAGGTGACTTAGTATACAGCGATGTCTGCGGGCCTACGAGTCACATTAATTCAACGTCTGAGGTATTTTGTATTGTTCAAAGATGCTGCTACAAGTTACAGGCATGTATATTTTATGAGAGACAAAAGTGATGTATTGGAATTTATCAAGAAATATAATGCCATGGTGAGAAACAAGTATATCTACAATGTAAAGGTCCTTCATACAGACAATGGAAGAGAATATATAAACAAATCTTTCAAGGACTATATGGATAAAGAAGGCATAATTCAGGAGTGTAGAACTTCATACACCCCCGAACAAAATGGACGGGCTGAGAGAGAACTACGCACTATTGTGGAGAGTGCTTGCTGTATGCAAGAGATGTTCCATTGAATTTGTGGGCTGAGGCTGTGCAGTTTATATATTGAATAGAACCTCAGTTGGGTCATGTGAAAGTGTTTGGTAGTGCTGGGTAGGTTCATGTTACTGACCAGTTAAGAACAAAATTAGATAAGAAGAGTGAGAAAATGATACTGGTTGGTTATAATACTAATTACAGAATGTACAATATAAATACAAAACAAGTAAAGTATCGAGAAATGTCATTTTTAATGAAGATCAAGTTCCAGAGATTAGAAAGAATATAGTCCAAATATATGTTTTTGATGAAGGAAAAGAAAATCTAGAAAACATAAATGATGAAACTAACCTTAAATCTGAAGTGAGAAAAGAAGAAGTCACGCTGATAGAAAGTCCATCAACAGAGAATGAAGACAACATGCACAGTTGTAACAGTGATGGTCTTCCCCATGAGCCATCTCAAGAAATAGAGGATATAGAACCTTCTCATAATTTAAGACCGCGAAGAAAGTAAATTTTGAGGCAAATCTTATTGAGTTCTGGTTGCCACAAACAATTTTTCGGGACTCGAGTGTAAAAATTCTTTCGTGTTTGTGAAGCTTTGGGACAGCTTCGTAATATTTTTATCNCTTGTAACAGTAAAGACGGAACGTTACAACATGGCGCCCAACTGTGCGGCATTAAAATAAATATAGTGCGAACGTTTCCCACAACGGAACTTTACAATATGAAGAAGCAATGAGATGTACACACAAGGAGGAATGGTCCAAGGCCATACACGAAGAGCTGATGGCGCTAAAAGAAAATGAAACTTGGTCTACAGTTGAAAATTTAGGTCAGAGAACACTTACTATTAAGTGGGTTTTCGCTATTAAGGACGAGAATGGCCAGGTTATACGTTATAAAGCTCGTCTGTGTGGAAGTGGTTTTAGTCAAGTAAAAGGGGGTTGACTATCAAGAGATATTCTCTCCAACCACCAGGTATGATTCAATAAGAATTATTCTTCCTATTGCAGCAAAGTATAACTTAGAAATGAAGAAATTTGATATATATATATATATATATAAATATATATATATATAAATATATATATAAATATATATATATATATATATACACATATATATATAAATATATACACATATATATATATACACATATATATATATATACACATACATACATACAACACACACACACACACACTTTGCAGGTAAATCTTAACAATTTATGTTGATGATGCACTGGTAGTATCTGAGAGTAAACAAGTTATCAAAGATACAATTAATTATTTAAAACAAGAATTTGAAATTAAAGAGTTAAATTTAACATATTTTGTTGGCATGGAAATAGAGATATTAAATAATTGTATATGTCAAAGTAATTACATCAAGCAAGTAATTAAAAAAGTTTTCTATGCATAATGCAAACCCTGTAAGTACTCCAGCAGACACAAATGATATCACAAAGAATGTAGATGAAAAGTTCCAAATTTTCTATACAGAGAAGCTATCGGATCATTGTTATTTTTGTGTTCCGTTTGGCCTGATATATCATTTACTGTGAATGTTTTGAGCAGATATGTTAATAACCCTAGTCAACAGCATATAAATGCTTTTAAATGTGTAATAAGATACTTAATTGATACTAAGATTATTTTATTAAATATGGAGAAAGCAGTGATCTCGTAGGATATTCAGACTTTGCAGGGGATTTTGATACCCTTAGGTCTGTGTACTACAGGTTACATTTTTCAAATGAATGGAGGACCAATCACTTGGTGCAGTCAAAAACAAAAGACCATTGCTCTCTCAACTACTGAAGCAGAATTTGTAGCTGTCTGAAGCGGCAAAAGAAATACTGTGGTTGAAACAATTACTGTCAGAGTTGTGTTAGAATTATAAATGTATTGCACTATGTGTTGATAATCAGAGTGCTATTAAACTAATTAACAATCCTGCTTATCATCGAGAACAAAGCATACAGATGTCAAATATAATTTTGTAAGGGAAAAGGTGGAGCTGGGCTTGGTAAAAATCGAGTATGTATCAAGTAAAAAATCAATTGGCAGATATGTTAACTAAGGCCTTGCCCACTCAATCTTTTGCATATCTGAGAAATCATTATTTGTATTGCAAGTATTTTTTTTTTTAAACTAGTAATGTTAAATTTTAGTGGGAGTATTAAATATAAAAGTTTAACATTTCGCATTGTTTGAAAAACGAATTGTTTAGTTGGCATAACTGTCACTAGGCAGCACCATTGTAAAATGGCATATTTTATTATAACTGTCTTTTTCTTGCTGTATCATTGTTATGGTGTAGTGAATAAAACATTTATACTAGAAATCTCAAGTTTTATTATAGAAGAAACCCATAAACCTCAATAGGCACCATGCGTGCTACTCTGACAGAAACTGTGGTAACTAATTGCAGGATGGTAGGAAAAGAGACTGCACTGCGCCAGCTGTCACGTCAAAACTAATAGTATAATAAATGGCTCAAGAAAGCGGAAAGGCAACGCCAATTTCTGTGTTGTTGGGTGCACAAATATTTTTGGAAACACAAGCTCCAATGTTGGTTTTTATTCATTTCCAACGTGCAAAACTGAAGAGGAGCGACATAAGTTGTGGATCCCGACGGTGCACAGACAAAAGTAAGTAGTGCTACACAGCTTATAAAAGTATTGAACTCTCAGGTAGGATGTAGGAAAGACTTTCTATGCATTTTTTTATTTTTACTTTACTGTTAGGTGACAATTTTATTTATAAATGATTTCCTAACGAAGTAGATTTAACATCGTACACATTAGTAGGTATAATAGGCTGTCTAGTTCATTGTCGAAATTCAGTGAAAAAAATTATGACATTTATGTAATGATAAATAAATAATTATTGAAATGTACTCATGTAGGTAATTAGTTAATATTTGATTTTCAGTCCTGAGGGATCACCTTGAGAAAAAACAGCTGCATCAAGAATACACAGCAGTCATTTTACTGGAAACGGGTCAGGACATCCTTAGAATCCAGCATACGTACCCAGTAATTTTTCACAAGATTGCAGACAAAAAAAACCCTCATCTCATGCTGTGGAAAGGTTTGAAAGAGCCACAAACAAAGGAAGAATAATGGGAATGCAAGTTTTGTAGAAGATGAATGTTTAACAAGTGCTGCTTTACGAAACACAAAGTTGCGATATAGACAGATCAGTGAAACCATTTCTCATGATTTTGTTTTTTGTTGTACTATCAGTGGGTGTGAATTGTCTACTCAAGCACCTATTCTATTTTACGCGAAAATTAAGTCAAAAGTGAAACGTTATGACAAGAGCTCAGGAACACATAATACAGGCTGAGTATAAAAGAATACCCCAACTTTGAAGGTCTACAACATCAAAACCAAACCACCTACAACCTTGATAGACCAATCAAATGAACCGTGGAACTGTGAAGTTTGTTCACCATACATTCATAAATGTTCAATGTGACCACCATGAGCAGCCCGAACGACATCTACGCGATAATCAAACTCGTTCCACACTCGTCAGCATGTCCGATGTTGCGGTTTGGATGGCGTCCATAATTCTCATTTGAGGTCGTCAATGTTAGCTGGCCATGGTGGACGAAACTCTTGATTCTTCATGTAACCCCATAGAAAAAAAAATCGCACTGGGTAAGATCCGGGCTTCTTGGTGATGAAGAGCCTGGTCACCATCTGCTCCTCGACCAATCCAGCGTTGCGGCAACGTCTTGTTCAGGTATCCACGAACAGCTAAGTACCAATAGGGTGGCACATCATAAAGGAAACATCCGACTGTTCCGTTCACATTGATGTGTCAAATGCAAGCTTGCTACCCCCTCACCACCTCAAACCAAAAGTTACGAACCCAGCAACTCTCTTCATACCGGACAGTAGTCAGAAGACTTAAATTTTGTCTGCTTTAAATTGAATTGAATTGAATTTTGCATTTTGACCACCCAACATAAGGGTAGGGCAATGGAGGAGAGCCATCGCAAGTTTCATTAATTTGCGCAAGCTTTAAAAGCTGCTTAAATGTGCCAGATTATTTATTTTAGTGTCTTCAAAAAAGATGAGGATGACCAAGGGCAGCGGACAGTACTATGGTCGTAAGACTTTTATGCAGTAAACTGAATGTCTCGCAAGAGCAAACTTTGCTTATCTGTTTTAATTTACTTGGGATAATCACTAAAATGATCTCAATAAAGAATCTGGACCAAAGAAATTTTAATTTTCAGTTTTATCAACCCAGAGGTCCGAGAAGCGAGTAGGTCATTTGCAAAGCTAGCAGAAAGGTAAAATGAAATTTTACTTAAGCAAATCAATCAGAATAAAATTAACTATTGTATGAATATTCACTCAAAGAAATATTTGTGTTATCAGAACTTTTAAAATTTCTTTCACTTACATGTCCCGTGTTGTGTCGGTCTAAGAACAAGCGACAGACATGCAGTTTTTTTCTTATTGCTCTGTGAAAATATTCACTACCTGAATCCCATTCATTAGCAGTATAAAGCTATAAGATATCAATGATTAATTATAATTTGAGATTTTCAAAAGGTTATATTATATTATGTCTCAATTTATTTTGTCCTCAACATAATAAATGTCTCATGTTTAACCAGGATATATATGTTTACTTTATGTAGATGTTGAATTCCCGCGCAAATTTACAAGGGTACATGTTTGGTTGTCTTGTTATGTTTTGTCACAGTTTATCTTCGCCAGACTATCTACAGAAAGGAAAATGTTTCTGTATTTACCTGTGGTAGAGCATTTCAAATTTTGATTAATTCTTGTTTATTCTCAAGGGTTTTGTGTGTATATCTCATATTGATAATTTGTTAATAAGCATTTCTGTACACGTAATTTTGAAGGACATTGCTCCACCAAAGAGAAGAACGTTAAGAACACAGTATAACTAAGATTCCCTATCCTACGTGCATTTATTTTATAAACAAATAAATCACACGTTAGAGATACACACAGAATTCCAAAGAGTGGCGCACAACAAGTAGGCTAAACTATTTTACAAATCGGGCATAAAATTTTATCCACACCATTCTAGTGGGAATTCCAAACTATGCACTTATCCTTACATGAAATTGGACACTTTACTTCTTAAACTCTTTCAGTTCGCCCTTCATTAACAACAATACCTTCTGGGCTTCTACACAGCGATGGCTGTAATTTGTTAACTATCAAACTACAGTGTACAATTTTAGTATCACATGTTCGTTGATTATTTTCTATGACTTAAGATTCTATGTCCTTCCTGTATTTCACGTTTCTTGCAGGCATTGATCATTACAATCTATTAAGGAACTCGCCAATGTGTCAAAATCTTGTCTTCTAACTTTAATTTGATGAGCCTTGCTGCTTGCCGAAATGCAGATACATCTTTCACTAAACCATTCCGGACATTCTGCTTACTTGCATATCTTAACAAAATTTCAAGTGCCTCCTCATCACTAAAACAAACATTGTTTACGTAAAACGACCGTACACCTTCATTGAGTGGTCTGAAAACTGATGTCACCGCCAAACAGTCACATTGATTTTGTAAGAATTCAGTAGTTACTCATCCAGTAGAACTGAATTTTCAACTGATTGTATAAAATAATTTATTACTTTTCTACAGTCATGTTCTACTTCACTTCTGTTTTCTGCAATAAACATCTGGCGTAGGGAACATGGTATATCAATTACCACATCTACATTTAAAGGAAATGTTGACGCCGAAAAATGTAGTTCTTTCTTCGGGAACAAGTCACTAATTCTCTTTCCCTTTGAATACTTTTCTTTTGCAGCCCTTGTGGAACTAGGTTTACCCCAGGTTTGTGCAATGTCTGTCTTTGAAGCAGTATTTTCATTGTTTATGTAATAAACAACCAACTACAAGTTTACAAAACTTACCAAGAGAATTACAGATAACAAAAATAAAAGCATATTGCAAATTATTGCAGTAACAAAGTATGTGAGACAAACACTTACCTCAAGTAACCTTTATAAAGCGGGTTTCCATAACCACTTATACGAAGATTTTTGCCTTTTAATAAACTGTTCTCACTAATTAATACTTTTTATTTGCAGGAACCCGCAACGTCAATTTTATAGCACATGTTTATTAAAAAACGAATGAAGGCACAATGTGGCATCCTGCAATTGGTTATGCAGTAATACATGGTGTGGCACCACCAGTACGATATTAAGATCAATGTGCTGTGCCTATAGCAAATATGTCATTATGGCCCAACTCTTTTGTGGTATGGTTCCACTGTATTGTTTCCACAATGAAGCCTGGAGTAGACTGGATATGGTACGGCCCTATTAGTTATGATATGGTCTTAAGACATATATTTTAGTGCATGAATCCAAGATTGTTAAAGCTTACTTAGCAACGTTGAAAAATTCACTGCCACTCAGAATGTGGCAAAAAGTTTTAATTGGCCAATATATTTTCAGCATAATAATGCAACATTCTACAACATAAAGGCAATAGGCAAGTGGTTTCTTGATGCATGAATGAATTAACTCAAAGACAAGCCTAAACCACCAACAAAAATCACACAGTTGTCCACAATATTGGAGGAGGAACGGAAACAAATTCCTGCTGAAACCCACCAAAAATGTGTGTAAATTCATCCTCAAACGGTACAGGTAGAGATAGCCACAAAATACACTGCTATATCATGATACCACAGCACATCCTGTTTAGTACTATCCTCAGGAGTGGAGGGGAGAGATTTGGAGGTCTCTCAACACCGTAATCTTTAAGAGCCGATGAGGATGAAGTGAGGCGAGTATGGAGCAGCACCAGAATGAAAGGGCAGGGGAAACAGGTGATCCCCAGAAAACCAGCGGCATTGTCCGTCACGTTTCCCACTTGCGAAATTCTGGGAGCGACCCCGTCGGGAATCAAACCTGGTTCGTCTGCGTGGGAGGTGAGACTATCCCCAGGGTGTTGGTGATTGCTGCACTGTGTACAAAACCTACACTAGAAAACTTTACATGAAGTAATTTATATTCAAGGATACAAAATTTAAAAACTGTCATGTCATAGACGATCCACATTTCACGACTTTCTATTTATTATTGAACTAATTTCTTTTTTCGTTGAACCAAGGTTATCTAACTCTACTTACACTAAGAAAAACATATTATTGGGAAGAAGAAAGATTTTTTTCTAAGCTTGGATTGCCAGAAAATGGGTGCTATTTTCTTGTAAGTGAGGGTCAACTCAGAGAAGACAAGGACAGTTGACTTTTGAAAATTCAGATTCTTACATAATATTTAGATGCTTTGGGTGTCTAAGGAACTAACATTTGATTTTACACAATGGATTTAACACTATGAGACAACATAGCTATTTCAACATTGTTTGTTCTAATATTTTGAGTCCCAACACATTATAGCAGGGCTCACTATGATCAGGGTTGTTTTAAAAGTTTACTAGCATCTCATTACATGGAAAGAAACAACAGCATTGTTCGTGATTTTTAAATAAGAAAATAAAAAATCAAGTAGAAATCCTTTGTACTCAGACAAAAAAAATCCATTGCATTTATTGGCAAAATTGCAAAATTATGCATTTGCATACTTTCCTGCAATTTTTGCATATTTTAGTTAATGCAATGGCTATGTCCACATCTTTCTGTTTACAAGGACTTACACAAAATGCAATAATTTTCACCCTCTCTTCAAGCACACAATGGGTGGGTGAAAATATGGAGAACAAAGTAGGAACTTGCTTCAATTAGTCACATGATTACTGCACAATCCTAGAGCTCACTTTATGCAGTAATAAATAAATTCCATTAACATACCACAAACCTACAAAACATTAGATGGCACAATACTTTACTTGCATGATAACTTTTTATCAGCTCAACTGAGATTATAAAAATTATTTGTTAATATAGGGTAAATTCATCCAGTACCAAAATTATAATCACATAAATATATTTCAGCTTTACGAAACATTTAACTTACGTGCAGGGAACATACTCTGATGTTAACTTAAATTACTTGTAAGTGAACATATGAACATCTTGATACAACTAGAATTATACTTATTTATTAACGTTTAGTTGCCAAATTATTACAATGAACTTAACAGCAGCACACAGTAGTAATTTTGTTATAAACAATTAGTGTTTAGTAAAACTTAGGCGTTTTCCAAATAGCAGCAGTAGATGCTAACAGTGTTGATTAAAGAACACTTGAACGTCAAATCAGTAGTACACCTTAAGCCATTAATGCTGTGTATTTATAAATTTTTTTAGAATATTAAGTAAAGATGCTTCAAGTAGAAAAACTGTTGTGCAAAAATGAATACAGTAGGCCTCGATTCACTTGCTTCAGATTTTCAAACCTCCATAATGCAGTTCCTATTTGGCAGTCAGCAGTTCCGACTGACGAGTGGCAATCTACGGAAAAAGAACACGCACATTACCAAAAATTTAAACATGAAATGTCACATTCTATAATTAGGCTACATAAAAATTTCACTATACATTAAACAATGTAACAGCACAAGACTGGTGAACTTTACAATTTGGTTCTAACCAATATTTTGCATGATGACTCACTAAAAATGTAAAAGGTAATGACTTCATGGTAAATTTTTCAAAACAGAAATGTTGAAATTGTATCAATGGTAATGTCACCCCATTTTGCCACTATACTATATTAAATGAGACGGCATAAAAAAGGCATGCAACAACATTTTTCAATAGGTTCACGTGCCAAGTTAACAAGCAAGTAAATCTATACTGTGCCACATTTCATGTTTCCAAAAATAGGTTACCAGTTGAAGGGAAAATAGACTATAATTAATTAATTGGGTGTTTCTCTCATAATTTTGTATTAGAGCTATTCATTCTGTCACTTCAACACTAAGATTCTACGCTACATCAGTTTTCAATTATTTTCTTTTTGCTTTTAACTTGTAGCCATAAAGTACAAATTTTTTTTAAATGTTTTAAAGTAGGTTATTTATCAAATTAATTTTTGAATATAATAAAAAAAAAATTACATTTTCTATGTTTTGGATTTTTAAAAATGGTTGCAACTATGGAGTGGTTGGTGCTATAAAGATGCAATTTGGCTGATTTGAAAGCTTTTTTGATAGGTTTACATATGATATGCAATTTAACAAAGGTTAAAGAAAATTTTATTAGGGCTAAAAAAATTTTTTTTTTTAAGAATTTGAAAAGTGTGTATATAATATTTATTTCACCCATTTTGGGAACCTGAGATATGGGGCTTGAAGCAGTGGTGTGAGTCAAGACAAGTTAGTTTAAGACAGCAATTTTGGTTATGAGATACAATTTTAAAAACTTACGAACACATCCATCAAATCAATTGCAGAAGTGTTAATTTTATGCCTGGAATGACGTACTGAATTTATCAAATAACTTTACAGATCCACGTACAGTAAACACTTTTTCCTCATAACACTTTTAAAAATCAGGGATGCATAAAACATATATACAGGTTGTCAAAGAATGAAACAATAAGCCCTTTGCTTCATTCCCTCAGCTGGCCTTGAAAAACTGTGTAAGAATCCTTTTTCCTCCCTCTGAGTCAGTCTCCCATAACAATTTGGAGTGGGATTCCTATCAAAGCACAGAGTTCCAGCCCTCCCAGCGTGTGTGAAATGCTGCACTTGCATCATCCCTTCCTTGCCTTCGCCAACCATTTTATGAAGGTATGGGATTCTTGGGGTGTTACTCATGCCTCAAACTGCTTTGAACGAGGACCAAGTTCCACACCCACAAGATGCGATATTCTTTGATCGTGTTCGAATTCCTGCATGAATGAATGCAGGTACTAGAAAAACAGTAGAATGTTGTGCCATTACCTAAGGCATGCTCTCTCAACTATGTTGAACAAAACTACAGTTTGTTCTACCATATCACTTGAATACGAAAATAGCATGAAAAAAAACCAGACAACTTCACTTTTAATAATTTGATGTTAATGTATATTATATATCAAACCAAACTGAAATACATAAAATAAACGCATCTTCTAGGTTGGATACCATTACCTGTACAATGTATATTATGTGGAAGGAAGTTATTCTGATCCTTTCCTAGTACCTACATCATTCTACTTTCAGCCAATCTTGCACATCAACTGCATGTGGTCTGGTGCACAAATGCTTCATGCACTGATGTTACTGTGCAAATTGTTGGTGGGAGTGTGCCACTAACTAGGTTATTAAGCTAAAAGAATTTAAATGGTGTCTATAATGTAGGTGTGTATGAAGAACATATATTTGAGTACAGTAAAACCCTGTTGTAACATTTTTTAAGGGGTCAGTAAAATAAATTGGTATATGCAAGGAAATCTTATAAGCAGGAATTGACATTACCTACAGCTGTAGGTAGGGGCATATCACAAAAAAATTCTAACAAAATAACTTTTCTGTATAAATAGCCAGGGAATAGTAGTTTGAATACGTTTTTTTAGTTGACAAAAAATTTAATTAATTACGCACTGAGAAAAATAAAACATATTGCAAACACAAAATAGAGAAGCAAGCTCCTTCAAAATATAACTAAATACTCTTTTTTTTAATGTTGCCAATTTTTTTTAGGTATGTTTTTTGCTGCCAAAGAGTTCTCCATTTGCACCAAACACTCATTATTTTGTTAGATACACAAGTTTGAGATTTAACAGTCACATATAGCTGTGTGAATTTGTAAGGTCAAGTGGTCTGAATTTCATGAGACCGCAGCAGCATCATCAACTAATGCATAACTAAGTGTATTCTGGAGAATCGTCCACACTCTACTCCACCTTTATTTTCAAACAACACTCTTAAAAGAGTACATGACAGTTGTTTCATTTCCCTACGCAGCCATTAACGCACAGCGTAATGAAACAACAACTGATGAGTTTACAGTTGGCTGCATTAGTGCAGGGAACGGAATACACCCTTAGATACATGCCTACACTGATTAAGGCCACCTTTGAGAAACTTTCATCACCCTACACTAACAGTTGGCACATTCCCATAAAAAAATAGCACCGTTGTGGTATCAATGCACCAAAACATTTGTGCTTCAGACTTTCTGCAGTTGATGCGCGAGATTGTCGGAAAAGGAATAAAGTACGAGGTATACTGATGCGCCTGCGGCATGGGACTGGAACAACTGCATTGTGATGCGCCTGCGGCATGGGACCGGAACAACTGCATTGTACACATCTTGTATCGTACAGTTAATGAAATTCAGCCTTATTTTGTTATCCACTCACAACCACATCATGATTTATTTGGTCTTTCATATGTCTATTCGATTTGGTATCTTTTTGCTACTGAGGAAATGCAAAAGTTAAGATCAAAACAATCCAAATTAAAGAGTTGTTAACATTTAAGAGACAAACAAATTGCTTTAGAGAGTTAGAGTGTGTGTTCACGTGTCTGTGTTTACTACACCAATTACTTTGAAATTTTACTCGCAAAATTAAGAGCTTTTTTTAATTCTAAATTTATTACCTACTGGATGAAGAAACACAAAGTCAATATTGTATGCTGAAAGATTTCCCTGCTAATTTTGTTTGAAAATAGGCACCATACATAGAGCCCTATGTAGAACGTTCAAAGTCAACAGAAAGGTTTTAGGTGAACCTACCACACCAGCATAACTAACCAAAACAAAACCCATTCAAGCACACAATTTGCCCTTAAAATTATTTCTCACAAGTAAAAGTATCAAAGGGTACGACAAAAGTAAGTTGCCCATGCTGACATTGCCAATCAGATGCCTGCCACCATACTACAGAACTCACCAGCCAGCAAGCAGTTTGAGGGCGCATGCACAGTTCTGTCGCTCCCTCTCCCTTCCAGTCCCCAATCTACCAACCAGGGTTAGATATGGAAACCTGAGCATTGCATGATCTGCATAGAGGTCAGTGCACACTTTATTACATATTTATTCAGGTTCGTGTGCGCATGAAGTGTTTCTCTTTGTTATCTTTTCGCAATGTTTCACTTTCGTTAATAATGAATATGTATAGGTGCATTACTATGGAAGAAGGAAATGACAGCCTCCATCATAGGGTGTTTCAGACACATGAAGAACTATCTCCAATGTGTTAAGATTTTATGGAGGAAGCAGAAAATAAATTTGTTATAGGTAGCACAAAAGTTCAAGAGTAGCAGCTGCAGTAATTAATGGGAAAATTTATGTGTATACGGTACTGCCAACCGACAAATATATTTTGAGTGGCCTGCACCTTTGACAGGCTGTCAATAAGAAGTCTTGCTCGCTCACTAGCAGTTTCCCTATCTCTTCTTCCATCTCCCCTCAACAAGCCACTTCCTAGCTGGTGTCTACTGTACCTAGAGAATTAAATCCATAAAAGACAAAGTTCCAAAAAAAAGTAAAAAAAAAAATTGCAGGGCATAGTTAGGTTAATTTTTAGTAAAATAAACGTTTTCAACTGTTATATTGAAGATTACTTGGCTTACAAATTTTTTTTTTAATAAATGCTATAAAATGGGGTAGTTGGACTTAGTTCATGTAAAATTCTAAAATTTTATAATAAAATAAAAACTGAGTGAAGGGGGTGGGGGGGATAGGGCTGAAGACTAATTTGAATTAAATATATCATATAATAAAATATACTTGGAGCCTTGAGCGAAACAAGTATGATGTGACTAATATTTGAAGTGAAATTAGCAATGCCTATACACAAAAGACACTTAGAATGCAATGCATCGTAGGCATGGCTCTCACTTGTAATCACAATCTCTCCTTCCTACTCTGGGTTGCAGCATTTGTCACCATAGGGTGTCACTGTGATCTTGTGTGTGACTGATAGTAACATATTTATATGCTATTTTACACTCATAAATAAGTTTTAAATTAAAATGGTTTTTGACAAACCATTATAAATTATATCAATCTTCACAGGTCATGCACCACCAATCGAGAATTGCACAATGTACTGTAAAAACATTGTAACTGCAGCAAGACTGTAACATTCTGCCCAGGACATACAAATTTTAGTTACAAGTAATTTTATGAGCCATGCATTTTATTTAGGCTCTGTTATTTATCATTTATTTAATTATAGTGTCTTCTTATGCTATAACATTGTGGTATTAGTTCATAGTCACCTAATACAGGCCTACGTTGACTACTATGACGAGGGAGGGACACGAAGCTGTTGGTTCCCTTACTATATTTTTTATAGGCTATGAGATGAAGGATTTTACGTCAATTAATATTTTTGGACAATAATTTTAATTTTGTATGAGAATTGCCTTTTTTGACAACTGAATTCACCATTTTCTTTACGTCTGCATGTATTGCGGTTAATAAAGGAGCTACATATTAAGTACTGTAAGCACAACCGTGGCAGTTGTGTCAGTAACAGTTACAGGTAATTTCCTATGGTTACATCCCACATAAAATAAGTGCGGTGTTGGCCAGAAATGGATAATGCTAGAAGATGACAAGAGAGAAAACCCTCGTGACTTCTGTGGTGTTTAAACAAACAAAGCAAGCAAACAGCTGATGTGGCAACTAGCAAGAGGGATGGTGAGGCACGAGAGCCATGCTGTTCTATAGTCTATTCACGGTTTCTTCGGGTGTTTTGAAACATCCCCCTAAAAGTAGCATGTCAAACTGTTTTTTTTTTNCTATAGTCTATTCACGGTTTCTTCGGGTGTTTTGAAACATCCCCCTAAAAGTAGCATGTCAAACTGTTTTTTTTTTAAATAACTTGTATACCACAAATATAGAACACTGTGATTTAAAATATTGTATTTTTGAATAAAATGANTTTTTTTTTTAAATAACTTGTATACCACAAATATAGAACACTGTGATTTAAAATATTGTATTTTTGAATAAAATGAACTATAACTTAGTATCTTCTATAACTTGTAATATTTATTTTGTACTCAATACAAATGAAAAACAGTGAGAGCTGGGATGTGTTTGCAATGGCCTGTAATAAATGGTTCACAGTTAAAATATTGTTTTAACCAATTTTTTTGCTATTTCTAAATTTTAAATGTTGCCTATTGAAATATTTAAGTTTTTAGGTATCACTGGTAGATATTTTATTGTTATAGTTAAAAATATAAGTGCTAATTACAGTGTGTACACCCTAGTAACATGGTGTTATTTTCATCTGACGAAGGTACTGGAATAGGTGGAGCGGNTGCTAATTACAGTGTGTACACCCTAGTAACATGGTGTTATTTTCATCTGACGAAGGTACTGGAATAGGTGGAGCGGAGCTTGTTGCTCTCTCTCTCTCTCTCTCTCTCTCTCTCTGAAAATTTCGCATCGTTAGTAGTAGCAGGAAAATTATTAGAGTTTTCAATTTTAGCATATTTCATACTTATTACAGCAAAAATTATGATTTTTGAATTTGTAATTTAAAACTGAAATAATATTTTAATTTAGAACACTTATCATAATATATTTAGATGTGATGGCAGGACGGTTACAAATCCAAAGTTAGCAGAAGTGGCGACTGGCGACATGACGTGTTAATGAAAGAAGTGTTATTTTTCTTCCTGCAAAAAATACTTAAAATTACCACATCAAGTTTGTACACGTTGTAGTTTTTTATACCTACCTAGGCAAGTTACTATGTTGTGATAAATCTGCATTCCCAGGGCAGGAATAAATATACTGTGACGTGTGTCATGATCGCTGCGCTGCGTGTGAAAGAGTATTGTTGCCTCTACATTACGTTGGGCCAGTGCGTGTGTGATATCAAATACTGGACGTGCAAAATTTATACGTTTTAACCATGAACCGTTTCTATGACAAAATTAATTATTTGAAAGTCACATCTGTTTGTTTACCACAACTTTGCCCTAGGTGTTTGAAAAACAATTGTGTCAACGTGCTTATGTTTCTGTGATTTAAATGTTTGCCACAATCCCAACAAAATACTTAGCTCAGGCAGAACATTTTAAATAAATAAATAAATAGTAAACATAGTACAAACGAAGTACCTGTGCTAATTAATAAATATGAGCAGAACAAAAGTTAAGGTAGTCCTATTTGTGTGCATGTTCACCACTATCTTTTAAGTTGTCCCTGCTACGTACCAAAACTAAGTGACATGAGTTGCGTGCTTGAATTTACTGTATTTTGTTGGACCGGTTGCTTCTTCTTTTTAATATTTATTCTAACTGAGGCCGTCCTTTTAACAAAATACCAAACACTTATCAATTACAAGATGTTAAATACTACAGTTGTTTCTCCCACAGTTTTAACAGGATTAACCCATTCACACCCAATGTACATTACGTAGGTGTAGATAATTTTTGGTCTTGCACACTGCGAAGCTCAATGACAAATGATTTTGCATGTAAATAAGTAATTCGCAAACCGTCGTACTGTTTTAAGTCATAATTGGTATATATTACCGTTGTCGAACATATAGCCTACAGCTCATTGGCTATGACTACGAAACGAGTGTTTTGTCGTAACTAAAGCACGCATCATAAATGTTTTTGTATGTAACACCTGAAACTGTAAATTAAAGTGGGTCTGAAAGTGTTAAACACAATCGCAGAAAAATATTAATGTGTATTACGTGTAATGTGCTATGTCATGTATAACACATACGCTAACAATGTAAAATAATAACTGTAAGAACTATCAACAATACAGACATTGTTAAAGTTATATAGCTGACCTAAATATGGTTCTAGGCCTAAATTATGAACATTGGTACAAAATTGTTTTTGAAATCTGAAAGAATTCTTTGAACAACTGAAAACAGTAAACAAAGGAATTTGACAGTTAAAACATAGACGTCACATGGCAGTGTTTATGTATACATGTAGCAGCAGAATACGTAATTGGTAACCAAAAGTAGAACTTTAGCAGGGCTTCAGAAAAGTGTGACGTAACCATGAATGTCCCTCATAACCCTGAATTCTCGTAATTACTTAGAAAAGACACAATGACCCAATATACAACATATTTAAATAGACTAGCCCATTATTCTGTTTTTAAGCGATTTAAAGTTGAACAAATATACACAGGTACACTAAATCTGTGAAATATTGTCCTTTATGAGGAAACAGATGCTAACTCTATATTCTCATTATTTTCATTCTCAATGTCAATGGATGAGAGAGGTGAATTTAGGTGATATATATCACCTGTCATAACAATTAATGGGGAAGTCCAAGTTTCACTATTTTCTTAATTTTGAGCACTTTCATATTTAATTAAGACTGGGCAGTATTATGTTAATTATTTTAATTTTTCTCTACACGATTCTAAATGTGTTTAGAAATTAAAATGTTTATTTTGTAATGTAAATGAATACTTGTGGGATAGAGAGGGCTTAACCATAAGATGTCAATAAATTTCTCTCTGTGGGACCATCAGGCAAACAAGAATGATGTGGAATGGAAAATCCTATTACCAATTTGCCATCAAGCGATACCACATTAAACACTAGGTGAAAAATCATAATTACCACACACTTAAATTTTCTCCAACAAGTAAGCTTTTACCTTTTTTTATTAAAACTGCTATAGAGATAAGATGTGGCAAAACATACGAAGATGCAACATAAATGATACTCTTTTAAATAATATTTAAATTCCAACTCTACACAGATCACGCACATATATCCTGATTCCAAGGAGACATTTATTACTGTAGTAGGAAAATTATTAAGGCAAATTAACATCAGACACGTATGAACATCTGTAATTACCAAAAATAATTACTTCCAAATAGATTTTATACTGACAAAGAATGTGATTCATATATTAAAATTATCTCCAAGCATTAGTGAAATTCATCTCTCTCTCTTTCTAAATTGATAGATTACAAAAACAGCAAAACATGAAATTTTAAGTAGTCCAGATTAATGCCATAACTTCTTGACTAATGTGTTCATTAAACAAGTTCTTCTTAACTTGAGCAGACTAATCAAACAAAAATCCCTCCCAACTAGCTTTACTTTAGAGCAAATTCAAACACAGGACTTCTGGGTCAATTAAGTTGCAAAAGAAACATTTCAAAGTTCATCTTCACTTTAAGGGTTCATTTAGATGGTTTCAATTAAAAAAAAAAAAATTATGTGAATTATTTGATTACACCCTTGAGTACAGACTTGCACTCAAAAGGATTCACTGACATGGAGTCCCAAGCATCCCATTGGCATACTCTTGCAGTCTTGAAATTACACTAAAAATATTAAACTGGCAATTTTTGGCTTCTTCAATAGCCCGCGCACATTTAGGACACTGGGGATAGTTCTCTTCCATCGCCCCCTGCCTTATGATGGGTTATCTTACAAAAGATTTAAATAAATTTAGTAGGAGATACTTCTGCATGAACCAAGCACTATTATGTCTAGAGAGAGTCCTTGGGCTTACAAAAGTGTAACCCTTTCCTGACTAATAAAATTAAGGATTAAACAGCTTCCTGATAAGGAAATCTTATCTATAAGAAGTTAACATCAGTGACCACCTAGGAAATAACTTATCAATATGTAATGAGTAGTAACGAGTAGCGCCGGAATTGAGCAGCAGGAGGAAAATCTGTGACTGTGAGCATCAGAGCAGTGAAGAGTGCGACTGGCAGACTGGACTATGGGACTGGATGCGTGAGTGAAAGACATTACAAATGATGGCAACAGACAGACTGAATGTGTGTTAATGATGAGTATGAGTTAAAGGGGGTATAACCAAACTGAGACATTAAGAAGGACTTTAGTTAGAGTTGAAATAAACTTTAAATGTTGTGCTAATTGAGAAATAAAGAGTAATAGTGGAGATAGATAATTTAAAGCTGTAAATAATAGCTTTGTAAATAAATTAAATTTAGTTATTTTATTTATATTAAGGCATCCATCCCTCACGAACTCAGATATGCCCCTCGGGCATATTTTAACAGCATTGAAATTTGTATGTGAATACCTTGTAAAAAAAAAAGGTGGGTAAATTGGTGCTGTCATCTGCACTCGCTATCCCTCAAACTATGGGAAGCAGAGTGGTGCTGATTCTGCATGAATTCACTGTTCTGTAGTACATATTAGTATTCAAGACAAAAGGTGAGGGGGAGATAAATGTCATTCTACAACAAAAAATATTTTTTCAACACAAATTACTTCATTGAACTCAAATGTTGGGATTGGGAGCAGTGAATCAAAATAACTTTACGTCTACGTTAATATTTAATTCACAGACATGGAGAAAAACACTAGCAAAAGCACTATCAATTTGTAAATTACAATTCTTTACACAGTAAAAAAATTCAAGCTTTGGCTTCCCTTTAGTTCACTGCAGTTAGCTAGCCACTATAGGGTAGGCTGACAGTTAACATAAGCTTCATGTAAAGAAAGGGGGTAGTTAAAACCTGGGAGTTTTTCAGATTCTTCCTACACAAACCACGAAATGTGATATCACATAACTATGCATTTACAAAATGGTAGGTTTACATAAAGCAAAATACGTAGTACAGTCAATAAGGCCGTGGACTGACAGCCTGAGTGTAGGTAGCCATGAACCCGGCGACAAAGTTCATGAACTGTCACCCCGAGTGTCTGCAGCCATGCAACATTGCGCCCACTTACACATATGCACATCTGCCAATGTCAGTATTAACTGTTGGAAACAATGCTGAAAGATATTGGCAGGAAGACCCTGTGCGGCTTCTAGTGGCAGTGATTAACTCCTCGGCCGAATGAAATGTATGCTGTGCTTTCAAACGGAGAGAAAGAAATATCACACGGTGCTGTGAAATCAGGCAAGTAAGGAAGGTGTAACAACACGATAACCAACAGTTCATCGTGTTGTTACACCTTACCAGTTCCTCTTGAACAAGCATAGAGCAATGTACAAAGTTATTGCCATGTAGCAACACCCAGTTCTGTAATTATCTACACTTGGGGCTCATATAAATGAAAGGTTTACAACACAAAATAATGGTAAGTACTAATAGTATTATTCATAATAAAGTATAATCCTATGGTTGCGTTAGTATATTTCCTACGATAAGAAACACAATAGAGGGAAGGGCTACCAATAACAAGGAAAATGTGGGCTAAAATACATTGAGAACATAAAAAATCAACACAAAAAATGCAAAATGAATAAAATAATTTTAAAAAAATGGCTACATAACTGTAGATTTACACAAAAATCTCTGCCACTCTACTTCCCAGAATGCAAGCAATATTGAGAACTGAGGACTGCACCAATTTACCTGCTTCAATTACTTCACCCAAATACTTTCTCCTGCCGCCAAGTAGTTGTATGTGCCAGTAACATAAGTGAGTACAATATCACTATTGCGTAAAAGTGTTGACTAATACTTTGTGTTTTATAGGCTACTCACGGTAAAGTGAGCACTTTTGAAAGTCCTCTCACGTACCCAACAATTACAGCATACCTCACTACAGAAGACATCTGGGCAATTATTCTGAATAGGGGCTTTTCTGAAGAAAACGTCTTAGACCCACAAAAGTAACATAAAAATGAGTTCTGCACAGCTTACCTTTTTAATATTGAGGAGGGCATAATGGTAAAATAAGTAGATCGTACTAAATAAAACAGATAAAAGTACAAGCAGTTTGGCCGCTTTCTTTATGTCCGACGCCATGTTGAATAGCCATGTAGGTGTACTAACGTCATCTATCGGCTCCGGACATGAAAATGATAGCTTAGTACGTCTTTGTATGGGATACAGTGCAGTTTGCGGTGAGTGGAATATTATGTGCGCGTGGTTTGCGACGTTCGAACCAGACTGTGAGAAGGCTTGTGATTGTAGAATGGAGAGTGCTAGTAGGAGTGTTTCTGTGCGTTACAGTTGTCTATGTGGCAGGTGTTACTTGGACATTTTAGTAGATCATGGTGTTTTGTCGAGCGAGGTAAGGTGCACGATGGTAGTTGAAATGGCTGAGGACAGTGGAATTGTACCCGCCGCCTACCTAGGTGAGTTAATTCATATACTTCCGGTGTATTTTAGTGTTACTTGAAAACTCTAAAATCCTAGATTAGACTAAAATCTTAGGTTAGATAAAAACCCTACAATCATGTGTAAGATTAACACCCTACACTCCTATGTTAGATTAACACCCTACAATCCTAGGTTAGATTAAAAATGTAAAATAGTGATTCAGTCATCGTGGGGTTAGGTTATGCTAGGTTAAGTGGGCACATATTACGAAAATTGGGTGGACAAATGTTAAATTGAAGTGTTTTTGTATTTTTGTGGGTGTATTTTTAGTGAATTTACCCCACATCACTGGTAATTTCATAGTCCTCCCCACTATCGTTTTTGTGGTTTCTAAGCATAATACGTTAACGCCGCTAGTCAATTAGTGACCTGTGTAATTAGTAGAGTCGAAATATACCACTTTTTGGAAAAGCCACTATTCTTTACATTTACCAAATTGAAAATTAAGTGTAATTTTTTTTTTGTGTTATTTATGTATTTTAACCTACAAGTTCCTTGGTATTCATTGCCCTCTCCTCTATCACAATTCTTATTGTGTATACGAATTAGATTAATGTGAATGCAAGGATTATAGTTTAGTACAAATAGTACTATAAACCTTTCCTTCAGATGTACCCCTATTCTAAAATGAGGCCATACCTAAATTTCATTTTGCAGTGACCACGTTTTTTGCAATTGGCAAAGCCTAGTAAAAGTAAAATAAGCACAATTAATTGGAAGGAACCATTCCTTTAAATTAGACCCTAGTCTAGGTAATTACTGGCAGCTCTTCCTATGCAACAACTCAGGATGCTTATGACTAATTGTATTGCAATGGCGGAGAAGGATCTCAATGTAACAAGACTTGGTTATTTACAGTTTCTCCAGGATGAAATCTATGTGAATGATGCCCAATAGTTAAAAATAGTTTGAACATCACCTTCCCATTTGAACTGTCTTCTTGATGTATTTTCTATCATAATGATGGCAATTTCCAGGAGGCAGATTGTCGCTTCAGTTGTGAATTGTACGTTAATTACCATGTTTTGTCCCATGATATGGCCCAGTTGAGAAATGCCCCATCATCAGCACTACTCATCAAGTCACCACAAATGGCCATATGATTGTCGTCATGATCTAGGATCAGGATGCATAGCACACTGTGCTGTGAAACACGTTCATTTCACCCGACAGAATTTTGCAACACATTCCATGCCTTACCCCAACTGGTACTGCGAGATCATCTATTGTTTGAGTGCAGTTGGCATGCACCAGCATGGCACTTCTATATTGCCATCAGTTCAGCTCATTTGTACCTAACCAATGGCCTCATTTTCTTCTAAACTGTTTCTCCTCTATGCAAAGCGTTGGTGTCACTTCCACACATGTATTTCATCATCTGAAATGTTATTATAGAAGAATTACCGGTAATTATGCAGTTTACGGGCTTTTCTGAACGAAACATCCCAGACCAACAAAAGTAGCATTAATGGGTTCTGCACAGCTTACCTTTTTCATATATATGTGGGGTCACGTTAAAATAAGTAGAACATATTAAAATAAATTTAACAAATTTGCAAAATGTACGGGCAGTTTGGCTGGTGTGTTTACGTCGGTCACCATGTTTAATGCGTGCACATCACTGTTTCTCACGCACCTACCGGCCTCGGATATTCAGGACGGCATAATGTTAAAATAAATAGAACGTATTAAATAAAATAGTTAATAGTACCAGCGGTCCGCCGAATTTTTTACGTCGGGCGCCTTAATATTAGATGATTTTCGGCATTGTGCAGTCACCTTATTGGTTGTAGGTCGTTGACGTCATTGTAACGGTCTTTTATACATCATCGACTTTCAGTTGCTGTTCAGATGCGAAACAGTGTGGTTGTGTTGTTGCGGGCGCGACTTGCAACATCCAAATCTGACCGATTTAAAAACTGAGAGTGCAATAACAAGTGCTTCTGTGCGTATTTTCACCTATGAACGTGTGCTTCTGTGCATAATATTTGCCTATGTGGCGGGTGTTACTTATTTCGTCGAGTGAGGTAAGGTGTACAACAGTTGAATTGACAGAGGAATTGTACTCGCTGCTACCTAGATGAGTTAATTGATATTCTTCCGTGTGTTTTACGAATCCTTTAAATCCCTAACATCCTAGATTTAACTAAATTCGTATATTAGTTTAAAACCCTAAAATCTGGGGTTAGTTTAAAACCCAAAAATTCTAGGTTAGTTTAAAACCCAACAATCCTAGGTTAATTAAAAAATGTAAAATAGTGATTCACTCATCGTGGGGTAGGTTCTGTTAGGTTAGGTGGGCACATATTACGAAATTAGTCTGATGTTAATGCCTCTAGTATATTCGTGTTCAGCGTAATTAGTAGAGTGGAAATATACCACTTTTCAGGTTTTTTTTTGTTGCAAAAAAGCCCCTAACTACATAATTATCGAATTACCTAACTTTTGGCAGAATTTAACATTTGCCCATTGGCCAAATTACAATATTCAAAAGTTTTGCCATTCACATTGAACTACTCTTCATAACTGAGGTACATTTTTTTGCTTACACAGTACTGTAGGAGCGCAACTGCCTGTGGTACAACCAATCTGCTGTATTGCACCACAGTGACACTATGCCATGAACTTATGAACTGTTGCTATGGTGCATAGTTGCCTACACTCAGGCTGCCAGACCTTGCAGTCTACAAACTTGTTGACTGCCACCATGGTGCTTGGTTTACTACACTAAGGACACCAGTCCACAAATTTATTGATGGTGGTAGTATACCACCACATGAAACATTTCCTTCTGAAGAGTCCCTATTCTTCATAATTACCAAACTGCTACTAAGAACAGATGATATACACTATTCAACACAGAACAAATATTACAACACTGCTATATTTACTAACAGGTTTACTCAATTTAACTGGACCAAAATACATTCCCATACAAGACATAATAAAAATCTAGTTCCGATTCATACTAATACCCATAAATTTACTGTGAATGCATCATGCCAAAGCCCTCACAAAATACATGCCAAAAGGAAAAAGTTGCAAAAAAAAAAATATTCTCTCACCTGGCTCACATACAGGATGGTAAGCAAGATCTTATCCTTTCAGTGAAGACATTCCCGCTCTCATTATCTCATCCACTAGAAGTAAATTGCTGGCAATAACTGAGCAGGAGCTGATGATTTGACGCTTCACAATGTAGTTATCAAAAATACCAGCATCAACAGGTTTTAACGCTTCTCCGGTGTTCACATCTAAGCCGACTGGATCGCTAGTTGCACGACTCTCTTCCTGCAACTTTACAATGGTCTCCTGAACGTCGAATCCACTGTTAACAGCCAGAGTTTTTGGAATGACAAGTAAAGCTTCTGCATATGCTTGAACTCCAAGGCGAGCTTTTCCTTTCACTTCATCTTTGTACTTCGATAGTTCCTGGGCAGCTGCTATCTCGTAAGCCCCAGCACCTGGCACCACACACTTATCAACAATTGCATTCATTATGGCTCTCAGTCCATCTCTGATAGCATCCTTTACCTGGTTCAATGTGTGTTTGTTTGGACCTTTCATCAGGATGGTAACACTATGTGGATTCTTACAGTCCTCGACAAAGGTGTACTTATTTTCACCCAATACATGCTCGTACACAAGACCTGCATAACCCAAGTCATTTTCTGTTAAATCATCAACACTATTCATGGCTGAACCACCACATGCAAGGGTGAGGCGTTCCATGTTCCGGCGCTTGGCCCGTCTCAAGGCAATAATACCCTCTTTTGCAAACATGTCCAGTGACATGGGATCAATTCCCTTCTGATTAATAACAACAAAACTCTTATTGGTATTATCACACAATTTCTTCTTCAGCTCGATTACTTTCTTTACTTTATTTTCTATAAACTCACGCTCAGCAAGAACAAGTTTTTCACGTTCTTCTGCAGATTTGTAGAAAAATCCAGAATTTACTTCACTCTTTTCATACTCCATACTCACGTTGCAAGTGAGAATATATGTATTTTCGGCGCGTTTAGGCATATCTGGATGTCTGCTACCATGATCCATTACCAAACCACGAACCAAGGTTGTTTCACTTGCAGTCTTGTGCTGCATTTCCATCAGTTCTATCATATGAAGATCCAAGGACTTACCTTCTTGGCGTATAGCAAGCACTGCGTCTACACATATCTCCGCAAGCAAGTCTATGAGCTGACGGTGCAATTTCGTTTGAAGTGACGTGCGAGCAACGTTAAGCAGAACTTCGCGTTCTAGTTCAAAAGATATTTTCATTTTATCCAACACTTCCAAAGCTTTGCGGCGCGCCAGGTCAAACCCATCCGTGATAACACGTGGGTGTAGCCCCTCGGCGATGTACATATCAGCTTGTTTCAGCAGCTCTCCAATTNGTACATATCAGCTTGTTTCAGCAGCTCTCCAATTAACAAAACAGTGGAAGTAGTGCCATCTCCTGTCATATCATCCTGTGCTGTCGAAGCTCGAGCAATAAGCGAAGCTGTTGGGTGCTGTATTTGCATTTNTCTCCTGTCATATCATCCTGTGCTGTCGAAGCTCGAGCAATAAGCGAAGCTGTTGGGTGCTGTATTTGCATTTCGTGAAGAAGCACATTACCATCTTTGGTTATCTTGATGTCACCTGCGCCGGACACGAGCATTTTCATCGTTCCTTTCGGGCCTAAGTTCGTCTTCATAACGTCCTGTATGCCCTTAGCAGCAGAAATATTAATAGCAAGAGCTTGCGCAGCTCGAGCAAATTCCGCTTTCGGATTTAACAAACTAATTGCAGCCATAATTCCAAAACCTTAAGACTTTTCTAGACTCTACCTCAAACAGAACCGCCGCACCCCACAGACAAATACATAACAAGCAATCGAGGAGCAAAGAGCAAGCAAAGCAAAAGGCTGACATCTAGAGGGTAACTATTGAACCAGTGGTTGAAATCTTAAAAAAAATATAAACAAATCGCCTACTTCCCAATTCTAATACGTACACGTTTTATTCAAACTTAGCACGTTATAGAAATTTGCAGAACATGCCAAATAATGCAGTCAGTAACACCACACCATTAGAGCAATTCCATTAGATAAACTGAAATAGAAAGGCAATCTTAAAAACTTTGCAATAAGTAAAATAATTTCGTAATAAAAATTAAGCATTATAATTTTGTTAATTTCAAAGTAGATTCTTCACGATCATGTAAATAAAATTATTCGTTTTATTATATATCACTTATTAAAATTAACCGCACTGTTCCAAATTTATCATAAATATCTTAAATTTGTTCTAAATGCGATTTTTAGGCTGTGACAAGGATATAGTACTAATTTAATTTTTATATTGCTTTTATTTTATTAAATAAAAATTTAAACTTAAAAATTCTTTTGTAAACGTATTATCTAATATTTTACTGGCATATTGAATCCCAGTTACAAATTTGGTAGTATGTTGTGAAGGTCTAAATTAATTTCCCCATGAGTGTTATGAATATGATATCATGTATTTCTTTAGGCTGAGTCTGCTGCCATTGGTAAAATGAAAATCAGCATATCCAGGTTATAAAATTAAATAAATCCACCAGATGAGTCAACACAAAACAAGCCGTACTCAGTTTATTTTACAGGTGTCGTGGTGGCTGAGTGGTCAGAGACTGCTCCCCACATCCACATCCGTTCAACCTTCCTAAACGAATCGGGCTCAATCCCCAGCCAGGCCACTCCAGATTTTCGTAAGTGGGAATCGTGCTGGACGATGCCCCTAGTCGGCGAGTTTTGTAGGGGATCTCCTGACCCCATGCCTTGCCTAGCTCTAAAAACCAAACGTCAATCAACTAGTGGCCGGGCAGCACCATTCTGACCTTATTTCTCCCTCATCGGCTCTCAAGACCTCATAGTTAAGAACCACCCAAATCTTTCAAATCAACTTAACTCAAATTTTTATACTGTCATCATGCCCTCAACTCATTCCTTTAGAAGGCAGAACCAAATACATGTCACGAAACATCAAAACCAACGACGGTCTTCCAAAGGGACGAATAGTGTAACAAGAGATGCAGTAGAGCAGACTAGCAGCAGGCGAGCCAAACACACTAACCGCATAGCAAAAGCCATTGGGCCGGCGACCATAGCCACCCGAAGAGAACATTTACCACTAGCACCAATTAAATATTAAATTCCAGCATAACTCGTCATGTTCAGTATGTTTCTGTGTATTGGGTTTTGTGCGCGAGTGCTGTAAATAGTCTTTTCGATTTATTTTAAGAAGTGGTTCTGTAAAAGCCAAAAAAACTGAAATTTAAAAAAAAGGAAAAGCCGCTATTTGTGTACTTCAGTTGCCTCAGAAAAGAAATTAATCATTTTTGATAGCATTACGAGGAGTGATAGACATAAGTTACATAATTCAATCAAGAGTACGACAATGACATCTGAGTACAGGCTGTTAGGGTCAGTGGACAGCTGTTACTATTTTGTACCCATCCCAAGATGTTTGCAAAAACACTGAAAACTTAACAAACGTAACAAAGGTGTTATAAAACAGTCTGGAGAAAATATCACATAAACATATTAATCGGGTTACTGTGTATTTGTATTCGTTAGTTAATAGTATTGAAGGGTTATGTGAAAACTCCTGCAGGAATGTGGTGGGCACGAGATGCCTTCTGAATCCACCATTCGGCAGTCTCGTCTACAGCTTTACTGGGGCAAGATATAAGACGCCACTAGACACCTTCATCATTGTTGTAACTGTTATTAGTTTTCTGTATGTGTGTTAATCTTATCTGGAACAGTTTTCCTTGCCTCTTGTTTTACCCCAGCATACATCCATGTACATCTCCGGTGAAAAAATTAAAATTATTGTGTTTATAGATGAGGGTGAATCCATTCGTATGTGATCGGCCCCACCATGTTGCTGTGGTCGACGTTACCCAGAGCTGGTTGAGTGTGTGATTGCCCAGTGCCATAACCTGGTGGAGAGTTAATGATGAGGATCGTTCGGTCGACTACCTGGGGGGAGGGGGCTGGATAGATCCATCAGTTTTTTAATGATGTTATCACACACTTACTGTTGCACTATGTATACCTTATGACGAGACTGTAGGCTGCGCCATATACCTGAAATATACTATGGAATTGTGGGTGATGCTACAAGGGTGTAGTAACCTACAATTAATCGACACACATTTAACTTTGTAAAGCGGTTTATTAACTGTGCTTGCTTACAGATGAATAATCCATGAAAATAGACCCAGCTCTTGCGGCCTGCTGGTTACTTTAGCGTGAAATAAATATGGTATTATGATGATTAGCGATAGTGTTTAGCTCTCTGGTGATAGGGCGGGTGGCTCTCCCCTCAGTACTTAAAATAAATAAAATAAATNATTAGCGATAGTGTTTAGCTCTCTGGTGATAGGGCGGGTGGCTCTCCCCTCAGTACTTAAAATAAATAAAATAAATGTTCCAGTTAATCAATTAAATATTGTAGTGAAGTGATTAAAGTCTAAATTATGGTACCAAGGGGGCTCGCGGAGTGGGCGACCAACATCATCGGTCTGGTCCATGTGCTGCAATGAACTGGCCGAATNTAAATTATGGTACCAAGGGGGCTCGCGGAGTGGGCGACCAACATCATCGGTCTGGTCCATGTGCTGCAATGAACTGGCCGAGTGACCTCGGTTTCCGTCACGAGTGACGAGAACCGAAGTCAAATGGCGAATGATGAAACATAACCAGAGCACTATGTGATATGATTGCAGTGGTGGAAAATAGTATAAATTATATGAACACATTGGTCACACTCCCATTTATTAACAAATGGCTATTAAGATTGAAGTTGTGAAGTTGACGGGGCGTCTCACTGCACTAAATGACATGTTACAAGGATGGAGCCCTAAAAAGGGCAATCTCCCTTTGTGAAAATATAATTGATCTTTCATAAATTCATATTATATACATTATTATGTTTCTCATGAAAAGTGTTTGAATTTCACTACCTGTGGTGTGTCTGAATTTCAGTAGCTACAGTGTTGCCAGGTGGCTGTCTCCTGAAGGGATGAACGAGTCCACCTGGACAAAGGGGTGTGGAATGCCATGCTTTATTACTCTTAATACAATAAAACACACCTCTGACTGTAGCTGTGAATGCAGTGACGGTGTTTAATGAGTTTGTAACAATGCTACACACTACTGGGTGACACTTTTGGGCACTTATCATTTCAGCTTCAGCCTACAAACCAATTTGATGCCACTTGGTGGTGCTTCATGTCGTAGGTCGAGATGGAAGCTTCTATGAAGCAACGACCAATGGCCAGTGCACCCAATGACTGTGGATTTCGGGTAAACACAGTTTTGGATCGCATACCTGTTTATTAAAAGAGTTACATATTGTAACAAATGAGTAGATGGTCTCTTGAGTTACGTAATCCTTGCCGGCAAGAAGGTGAAAGTTCCATTTTTGTCGACCTGCAATACACACTCTTCGCCTGATGTGGTTCGTGACACCTGGTGTAGCTGGTGTTGTTGCTGTGAATATGGCGGTCAGAGCGGTTCACATCAACATGATGGGCCATTTCATACTTTGTCCTTGCATACTGTTAATACACATAATTTAATTCCTGTTTAAACAATCTCAGAGCCGAGAAAGAGTCTGTGTTAAATTGGGCTTTTATTTTGTAATGCCATACTGTTGTGTGAACTGTGTAATTGGGATTTAGTAAATGCAACTACCAGTGAACAACATGTGTTTGACCAAGTAGTCAGTACCATTATTAGGCAGTGCTGGATCACTGTGAGGAAAAAGGTATATGTCAGCCAGGATAGTGGTGGTAGCAGCTCATGTTGTAGACCCTGACATCGTAACTAAGTTCGTAATGTACATTCATGTATTGCAGCCCAGGAAGTTTGCCATGCCGACCATCTATTCTGAAGTATCAGCTCCTCACCCTAGTTGGTATAAGCTATATTGCACCCACGAGCATAATTTCCAATTTACATTTCTAACCTCCACCCTTGTATGCCTATGGTTCCTTGCCGACTGCCGACCACTTTACCCAGCAGCGAAACCATGGTGACAGTGACACTTGGCGCCCAACTCTGTGGCGAAAATCTACCAGCGAGGATTACAAGACATTGGCATGCCACATAGGACTGGGTAATGTGTGTGATATGGTAAACTGTGATGCACTGGGACTCGAGGCCGCAGTGTCTGTGACATTTAGGGTGGTACAATACTAAAGACGTGTGCATGCATCAGAACTGGTTACGTTCGGAGAAGAGATTTTCACATGTATAACATAAGCTAGATGTCATTGTCAACCGACACGGGCCGCCACACCCCACACCAAGCTGCATTGGTGAAGTAGCGCTCAACAGCAGCCATGTGGCGATTGTCGCACCACCGCGAGAGATATCACTGGGCACTGGGGCCGTTGCCCTGAGTGAGCCTGGACCCACGGTACTGGCCATAGACAGGGAATGAAGGGCTAGGAGAGGCAGTCCAGGAAGAAACACTGTCAAAATCAGGACATGCCTGCTACCCCAGACCACCACATCATCAGAATTCGTGGGCGGGGGAACAGGACTTACAGCTATTCCTCGCATGGCGATTGATTTCCCACTGCAGAAGCACATGCATTCTACTAGGCACAATTCTTCGGCAAAATGTAAAGAGAAGACGAGTCAGTGGAGAGGTTCATCGCCAAAAAAAATCAACCTTTCTGGTGTATGAATCCCGATGTGCCATTAACAGAGCCTTTAGCAGACGTGGTCTTCCACCAGTTTATAATGAACGTATCAGGAGAATTAATGGGCTATTATGTAAGTAGATTAGTCGTAGCTAAGTATGGCCTGGATCAGCTGTTCCGAATGCGCGCGATGATGGACGAATGGGCCACACACCCCAAAACGTCGAACCATGTAACTGGTAAAAACACTGTGGAAATCGGACAGGAAATTAGCGGTGGTAGTGGAGGGAGGAGACCACACTATGCACTATCGTGGGAACGACGGACTCCATGCCACCTATGGAGAAACCCACAGACAGGCCGAAGGGGGAAACACGACTCTCCAAATTCAGAGAACTCAGGGAATAATATACTTCTAAAAATATTTTTTATTTTAACAGTCTTTTTTAATGTTCTCCTCTAGCTGGTGCCCATTTGTAATCAGCTTAATGCAACCGAAAACCTACAGTAAGGAAGTCTTCACCTTCTTCCTGCTCCTGAAACCATGATATCCCGTCAAATATTTGCTACAGTTGATAGTATGCTAACTGGTCTAAAATTTTAAACATTTATCTGACTGCTCTTTTGTACAATGGTCGGATCCTATCTAATTTTAAACAATCTGGAAAAATTCCTTTAAGAATAGCCTCGTGAATTAACTTAGTTAATAGTTTTGCAATAAAATATTTAGTCATCTTAGTTAGCTTATTACTCAAATAAAGCTTTACACATCCATAGTATAACACATTTAAAAATGCATTATCCCTACCAGCACAGCCACATCCCTAAGGCATCCCTAGGATGTGAAAAATTTCCTCCCTAGGATGTTTGCATAATGCACAGTCTTAGTATATTTTATGTAGGAGATGTTCCTGCTATAGATAACCTATGGATGCCCATGGGATATAACATTTACCCATCAATGGGAATCACCTAGTACCTCTTAGGAATTTGGTTAACAGTCGTCTCTGGGGCATCCATAATACATAATAGAGATGTTGTTCATAGTCATCAATGGGATATCCCTAGTACCTCCTGGGGATATTATGTTCTCCCTGGGATGTATCTGGTACATTCTGGGGATTTTATGTCATCACCAGGACATCCCTAGTACCTCCTGGGGATGTTATGTCATCCCCAATATGTTCCTATTACCTCCCAGGGATGTCAAATCATTCCCAAGATGTTTCTAGTTCCTCCTTGGAACATAAAATCATCCCTAGAGCGTCCCTACTACCTCTTACAGATCTGGAGAAATATAATTCCTGGAAAATCCTGAGGACATCATATGGATTCACAGAAATGTCATCTCTGAGACATCCACTTATTGATTTGTAGAACAGTTGCCCCTGGGACTACCTTAAGACCTATAATGAAGGCGGGAATTTCCTATATAGAGATCGAATTAAAATAAAATCTTGTTTCAAACTTATATAGAACACACCAATTCAAATAATAATTACTGGGTCACTTATTGAAAATTAGAATTGAACTACTTTATTTTAAAACCATATAGACATATGTATATTGTTTTATTTAACTATTGGCTATTATTACATTAGCTTAGTTAACATATTACTATACTGAAATGTTAAAAAAAACATATGAGCACCACTTCTTTAGAAACTGCATGCAAGGTGTAATGTTATTCTAGCTCGGTTATGACAGGGAAAAAAATATTGATTCCAGTAGTGCTAAGTTACACAGGAGTGTTTAGCCATGGTCTGGTCAGTGGAACAAAACAGGCAGTTTGTCAAATACCAATTCTTCACACTGCTTATGGACAATAGGTGCTTAGTCTAGCTTCATAATACTAAAGAAATATGCAGCAAGCTTATGCGCTGGGCCCCATTTTTTGCAGTATTTTGACTTAGAAATACAGCATATGCGGGAGTATAAAACAAGCTGGCAAATGTTCTTTCATGTTTACCTGGGGACACAACAGTGTGGGACTAGGAGGGGTGGGAAGCCATTCCACCCCCCTCCACCTGAACACTCTGCCATGGACAACAGCAGTGTATCTTGCATGACAATTACCACTACTCTCCAAGCCCTACCCTAACTGACATTTATATGCGAATGATTAAAGCACAGCAGACTTGCCCCATAACATGAAAGTGAGTAGATGAATGTGCAATGACAGTCCACGATCACTAGCGAGAAATAGACAGCCACCTAGAATCGCATGCTAACAGTAACAGTGCGCACTGTCAGGGAGATAGTTTTGCAATTCGCCCACAATACAGACATAGTAGGGCATCCTGGTGCTCTAAAAATGCAACATAATGCTTAATGACACTTCTGTTGGCTGGATATATCCAACAATACCTGCCAGTATGCATGTGTGTGTACAGTGTAACTGTCTGAAAAAACAGTCATACTGATTGTACACAGCAATAGGTACCATGGGTACCAACTGAGCCATTTGAGACTATTGTGTTAGACCCAATCGGTCCATATCCACATACTGCCATGGGAAATAAAACATTAGAAAAATGCAAAGAATGAATTCATTGACAAAGTATGATAACCAATATATGTAATCATATTTGTGCCCTTTCAATTTTTTGAACCATTCCATACTGTTTTTCTGATAGACTCATTAACTTAGTGGTGTATAAAATCAAATGCCAAAGTTTGTTTAAGTAAAAATTTAGTAAGAAAGTGAGCAAGGATGAATATGATTCAATCTGAAGTATTATGTCTTTCTCGGGCTGTTTAAAGTCAGCTGAGTATTGTTTGATAAACAAAATACTGAGGAAGGGATGTTTTTCAGAAATATTTTTGAGAAATGGCGAATAAATTTGAGGAGTTTTTTTTAAGAAAAGAGGAATATTTTTGCAAAATGAATAATATTTTGAGTAATGATGAATATTTTGATGAATGAATTTGAGTCAATCAGGAATATTATTGTGTGAGGAATGGTGAGGAGAATAACTGAGCATTTCTGAGGATTAATGAAGAGAGGGATTGGTGAGGATGATTGCTGAGGATTGCTGAAGATTCGTGGGGATTTTTGAGGAGGATTGCTAAAGATTAATGAGAATTGGTGAGGAGGATTACTGAGGATTGCTGTTCATTTGCGAGGATTACTGATAATTGCTGGGGATTGTTGAGAATTGGTGAGGATGATTACTGAGTATTGGTGAGGATTGCTGAGGATTTGTGAGGAGGATTGGAGAGAATTGGTAAGGATTTCTGAGGACTGTAAAGTATTGATGAAGATCGCAGAGTATTGCAGAGGAGGATTAGTGATGATTGCTGAGGATGATTGATGAAGATTGCTGATGATGATTGGTGATGATTGATGAGGAGGATTACTGAGGATTGGTGAGGAGTGCAGAGGATTGGTGATGAGTGCAGAGGATTGGTAAGGATTGCAGAGTAGTGATGAGGTTTGCAGAGTAGTGGTGAGGATTGCAGAGGATTGTGGAGGAGCATTTGTGAGGATTGTTTAGGAGCATTGATAAGGACTGCTGAAGAGGATTTACAAGGAATGCTGAGATTTGGTGAGTAGGATTACTGACATTTATTAATGAAGAGTGATGAGAATTGCTGAGGAGGATTGCTGAGGATTCATGAGGAAGATTACTGATGATTGGTGAGGTTTGTCGGGAGGATTACTTAGGATTGGTGAGAATTTCTGAGGAGGAGGAGGAGGACGAAGAGGAGGAAGAGGATGGGGACGAGGATAAGAAGTCAGTCTGCTGGAGTCAGTCTGCAGGAGTAAGTTTGTAGGAATCAGTTGGCAGGAGTCAGTCTGCAGGAGTCAGTTGTTGGTTAGTATGAATGGTCGGTTGGCTTTTGCTTGGTTGGCCTGGACGGCTGGTAAGGTTTTTTGGTATGGACCTTAGGTATGGTCTGCTAGGAATGGTCAGTCTGTATGACTGGTCAGCTGGTCAGCATTTGCAGTTGTTATGGTTGGTTTATCTTTATGGTCGTTAGACTGGATGTTTGGAATGGCTGTGTCGTATGGGTGGTTCGTATTATTTGGGTGTGCTGTTGACTGGCATGGCTGGTTCATATTTTAAGTTGGTATTGTTGACTTGTATGGTCGGAGGCTTGCCGACTAAACAGCCAATAAAATTTAGCTGTGGGGGTTGAGTCATCTGCTGATCGTCGTAACAGGGAGTGACTGTGCTATGCTATTTTTATGAGAATCGAACCCTCAGAGTCATACATATCCAAATTTTTCGCATTTAGTATGTAATTTTTTTGTTAGTATTTGTAAAAATGTTTGCAATTTTATTTTTTTTCAAGTTACAGGTCTTTGGATTTAATGTTAAGGTCGACAACCACCAACATGGCCGTTGGAGTCGTCAATGCAATTTTTATCCTCAGTTTCTGGAATTATTTTTCGCATTTTTGCGATATTTCTCAATTTTTTTATGATTGAGAGGGATATAGATGAGAGGCAGGGGTGTTGACTAGGGATGTGTAGTTAGTGGAGGGAGGGTGGGGTAATGTTATGTGTTCCTCGATCATTAAAAGTTATTTTTGATATTTTGCAATTTTTCTTGATTTGTATTATTGGGTTGGTGGGGGTGTTATTTAAGGTGTGTAGAGGGAAGGGTGAGGTAATGTTATATGTTCCTCGATTTTTAGGATTTTTTTTCGATTTTTACGATTTTTGTCTATTTTTTTATAATTGGTCTGATAGGTAGTTGGTGGGAGGTGCTGGTTAAGGTGAGTGGGAAGAGGGTGGGATAATGCTGTATGTTCCCCGATTTGTAAATTTTTTTCGATTTTTTACAAATCTTGGGAATATATATTTATTTTTTTTGGGATTTTTGGGTTTAAGGTTATTTATGAGGTCAAGGTCACTGGCGTGAGGTTAAATTCAAGGTCAGCTGGATACAAGATGGCGGTAGTGTTTACATCACAACAAGGTGGCCGGTCGGCGTCTGGCTCCTACTTCCCCTTTCCATTGCCTCAGACTCATCCAATTCATACCACTTTAATAATTAAAAACGCCCTAACTCAGAGAATAGTTATTGTATGCCTGCTTAGAGTGCGAGATATTGTGGTTTCAAGTATCGGACGAGAAATAACAGTTTTTACGTCGTTTTAGTTTATTAGTTATGTATGTTTTAAATAAGTTACCCTATATTAACTCAAAAGTAGAAATGAGGGAATGAAAACAAGCACAGTACTTAATTAAGTCCAAGAAATTTAGTACAACAGAATGCATAATGAACTACAATATAAGTAAAAGTATATAAAACTGTATTTGTATGTATTGCTGTATGCATGATTATAATTTCTGTTTTCATATTTCAAGATTGTAACTTCTGTTCAATGTTTCCGATGAACGATTATTACCCAACACCATTTCTCAACACTTCAAGTTGCTTTTCTTTTGTTATTACATTTCTCGGGATCTGAAATATGATTTCAAGTTTTTAAAAAACACATGATTTTTTAGGTGTGCTGTGGTTTTAAAATTTTTGTCTTTATAAATTAACAACCAGCCCCCTCCCTCTGGCCTTTTTGGTTGTGGAGTGGATACATAAAAACTAATTTTAGGATTTTCGAAATTCAACTGCTAGGAAGGTGAAAAGGGGGAAAATGTATTTTCGAATGCTCCTCAATAGCTAATGAACACAATAAGATATCGTTTTATCATTTACCTCAAAAGTTTGCCTATATAAATACCTAAAAATTAATTTGAGTTTTTTTTGTTGTGATTCCAGCTCTTATAAACTGAAAAGTATTATCAAGTGAATTCTGAGAATTATTTTGTATTTCATTAACCCGGCAGATTATTGTTATGTTATTTGCTGCCAAATGTTGGCTTCATAAATACTTGATAACAAATTTTTGGTTATTTAACGTTCTACCCACTAAGAAGTTGAAAGGGGTAAAATGTGTTTTAATTATATGTATGTTAACTGCATTACATCGTTTTCGTATCTATAACTTTCAAACCAGAATATTTCATGAAACTTATTAAACGATAAAAATTAATTAATACAAAGGAAACCTGCATATTGCTGTGAAAAAGAAAAGTTTCATGTCCCTTACAGTTTCAGACATAGTTGTCATATGTGGACATTACAAACTGTAGGAAGTTCGGTAACCCAATTTCTTGCACACGGGCACGTTGTCTTTAATAGGGATGTAATTGCTGCTTCCTCAGTACTTGTCGCACAGATCCTTCGAAACGTTCATTTAACATGCAAGTTGATTGGTGCTCATTGATGGCGCCTCTGCCACACGATTAGACACCATCTCCTATGATTTTGGTGTGCGAACAGTTCGTTGTTTTAGCACCCTGGCCAGCTCTCTGTAGCTTGAACTACCCAGTCACTCGTAAGTTTCTATTCATGGAGATAAATGCCTTGCAATTCGGATGACGCCTGATGAGAAACTTTTATCTGTACATTCGTGCGGTTTTTGCACTACATCCTGCTATGCCATACACTGAATGCATGTCTGCAAGTTCCTGTGACGATTATTGCTCCATCTTTGTTAACAAGACGTNTACCCAGTCACTCGTAAGTTTCTATTCATGGAGATAAATGCCTTGCAATTCGGATGACGCCTGATGAGAAACTTTTCTCTGTACATTCGTGCGGTTTTTGCACTACATCCTGCTATGCCATACACTGAATGCATGTCTGCAAGTTCCTGTGACGATTATTGCTCCATCTTTGTTAACAAGACATTAACTGTAAACAGTGACAAATGCCGTTGTGGATACATTACAGGCGAGTGTGTATTGAGCTGCACACTTGCACCACCAGCCGTCTACGTGGCAGATGGTTGTTTGTTATGGAAACTAAAGCAGTTTACACACACGTTCCTCGTTCTTATTACTCATTCAAGGCCTCGTGTCACCTGAAATATGCATTTCCGACCATTGGTTCTCTATCTAAATATAATAAGTTTAAAGTTCTCTTCCATCTGTATAATTTTGACCCTAAATGTTACTCACATCCTGTATATGTTTATAAATCAAATCTTATACCGTACTAAATAATTTCGTAAATAATTTTGTATGAAGAGCGAACAGGGGTATATGGCAGCTGCACAGTAACCAATTTTTGTGTTGGAACCTTTAATTGGTTTCTTGCAAACATAACTGTGAGAACAAAATCTTGCGAATAATCAAGTCAAAACCAAATATTTTTTATAATGGCGAGGACGTTGGTTTAAATTCGATTTTCCAACAAATTAGAGCTATGCTCAAAAAATATTATTTTATGTAACTTGAATAATGTAAGTAGGATGAAAAAGGGGAGTTTGGCACAAGGGTGCAGGGCACCAAGCTCAGAGCTATTCATGCTCTGGCATTATGGTGAGTCGGCGCCCATCTTGTGCCATGTTATCGACATAATGACTTGTTTCATCCCAAAAATAATTTCCGAAATTAATTATTTTATCCAAAAATCATTTTTACATCAACAAAATTTAAAAAAAATTTTAATGTCCTGACCGAGTCCTGAAATCAGCAAAACAGATTCGAGGCTCCTCGATGCGAGAGCTTAAAATCCTCAGAGGAGCAACCCGATTCCAGGCTCTTAGCAGAATGAGCCACTTAATATTCAGAGTAGCAAAAGTGGATTCGAGGCTCCGAGCCAGGTCCAATCGGATCGAGTGGATCAGCGGACATGGTGACCCTCCCCCAACCCACCACCTTGCACTTATCATGTTCTCGTCCCTACCTCCTCCTCTTACCCCTTACCATGCACCTCGCCAAGCTAACCTGAACCCTTTCACCCCCACCACCACAAATCATTAAAAAAAATCACAAAAATTCGTTAAAAATATTTTTAATCATGAAAAAATCACATTATATATCCCCACCGCAGTATTGGATGTCTGTTATGTTAACCTTGACTATAGGTGACCTTTAACGCAAAAAAAAATCTATAAAAATTGCAAAAATTGAAAAAAAAATCCCGAAAATTGGGGGAGAAATTACCCTATTGACACCGACCACCAACTTGGAAATCCACTAACTTGACCTTTTCCCATCGTCAATTTCCATGATCCTGTAACCATGGATGACCTTAAATCCAAAAACAATCANTTATATATCCCCACCGCAGTATTGGATGTCTGTTATGTTAACCTTGACTATAGGTGACCTTTAACGCAAAAAAAAACTATAAAAATTGCAAAAATTGAAAAATAAATCCCGAAAATTGGGGGAGAAATTACCCTATTGACACCGACCACCAACTTGGAAATCCACTAACTTGACCTTTTCCCATCGTCAATTTCCATGATCCTGTAACCATGGATGACCTTAAATCCAAAAACAATCAAACAAATGCTCAAGAAATTTCTAAAACAGGATAGAAATTTCAACAATTTTCATAAAAAACATTTAATGATTTACGTGCAGGAGATCCGAGGCTTGATTACAGGTGGAGCGATCAGCGACTATGCTCCTAACCCGAAGACCAGCAGACGACTGATCCCCATAATCAACCCCTACAATTTTTTTTGGCTAATTATTCATGCTCACTTGATCTCCCATCCACCCAACTACCCCCTACAACGAATCACTGGCTTTACAACACACCTCCATTTTACTGGCATTCGTTCGACTCCGCACTCCCTCATCCCACACACAATGTTTACAAACAATCACCAACAATACCATTAGACTGCACTGATGATTTCACAATGACATCACATTACTCGCTCGTGATTGGTTGTTGGTCACGCAATATCTCGTCTTCTGCTGATAATTAGTGTACCCAAAGGCATGCCACATTACAGATCTTCGTCTGGTGCGAGATGTGACACATCGCACTCTCTTTACAAATGTTTCCAGCATTCAGTATGGAAAGTTTTTTTTTTATTATCCTCTCTTTCATCAAAACCTGCAGATTATTAACGATCATGCTCGCAATAAGACATACATCGCTCGTGATTGGTTGTTGCTCACGCGGTAACTCGTCTTCTGCAGATAATTAATGTACCCAAAGGCATGCCACATTACAGTTCTTCGTCTGATGCGAGATGTGACACATCGTACTCTCTTTACAAATGTTTCCAGCATTCAGTATGGAAAGTTGTTTTTTTATTATCCTCTCTTTCATCAAAACCTGCAGTTTATTAACGATCATGCTCGCAATAACACATACATTTCCCCACAAAAATTCAAACTCTACCTAAAATTTCGAAGAAAACAAAAGTTTGGACCAGCAAGCTATTGGAGTGTTTATTGATATGCCTGCGACCAACATCCCGAATTCGTCTTCGGTGGTATCATCGTTGACACCAGCTGGACTGCCTATTTTGTCACCGATGATATTCGCAAACGACTAGGGTTAGGCCCTTGAAACTTCGAAAGTACAATGTTAACATAAGTTGAATGATCTCGGTATATCTGATTGTGCTCTAGACAACCTATAAGTCTATTTGAACTATATTTTCCAATAATTGGCGATAGATTAGTATCCAAACAGACCAACAGACCACATGAAATGGCCATACCAAAACAACCATGGGGGTCATGGGGTGTAGTTGTTAAACTACTCGCATCCCACCAAGGAAGGCGAACCGGTTTCGATTTCCGGAAGGGTCGCTCCCGGATTTTCACATGTTGGAATCATGCTGGACAATGACCCTGGTTGGCGGGTTTTCTCGGGGATCTCCGGTTTCCCCCGCCCTTTCATTCCAGCACTGCTCCATACTCGCCTCTCTTCACCCTCATCGACTCTCAAGAACTCGATTTCAGGAGCTGCCCAAATGTCTTCACTCACTTCACTTACAGAACAACCATATGATGCGGCTATACTAGCCAGCCGTACCAACCAGTCATGCCAGGTACGCCAGGCAAAGGACTCATCAAGATAACCAGATAAGCCATCAATACCATCATAAATCAAGTGCAATAAATACCAGCTATCCAGACCAGCAAACCAGGCGAACTGGCCATACCGAATGATCATTCCAGCCGACCAGTCCAACAACCGTCAAGATCAGCAACCTTAATCACCGATCATGCGGACCAGCCTACTATTTATATAAACTGTCCATTTCTAGCAGACAATACCAAATAACCATAACAAATGACCATACCAACGGACCTTGAAAACTAGTTAAACCAACTAATCAGACCAGCGAATTACTGAAACTCCTACCAATACTAAATTCACCCCCTAGACTGACTCACATCAAGACTGACTCCACCCAAGACTGACTCCACCCAAGACTGATTCCACCCAAGACTGACACCACTCAAAACTGAATCCACCAGAGATTGCCTGCTGCTGAGACCAACTCCTAGCAAAGTGATTAAAATATTGGTCAAGACTATCCATCTGTACCAACAGACGACGGTGACCAATCTCAAAGAAGTCGCAAAATACGAATCTCATTGCTAAACTGTTCGCTAAACTTAGCAAAACATTTCAACCAGAGCTGACCTACCAAAGGGCTATACAAACTAACCAGGCCAAACGATTAGTTGTCAAACATATCTCAAAAATGTTCCTCAAAAATCTAATTTCTCAAAAACATCCCTCAAAAATATTCCTCTTTCCTCGATAATATTCCTCATGCCTTAAAAATATTCCTCATTCCTAAAAAATATTCTTAAAATTTTCCTCATTCGTCAAAATCATTTCTCAAAAATATTACTCACTCTTCAAAAAAATTCCTCAATAATATTCCTCGCTCCTGAATAATTCTCATTCCACAAAAACATTCCTAAAAAAAATCTTCCTCTAAAATAGTCCTTATTCCTTATTCCTCAAAAATATTCCCCATTATGCTAAAAATATTCTTCATTCCTCAAAAATATCTTCAGAAATATTCCTTATTCCTTAAAAATATTCCTTATTCCTCAAAAGTGTTCCTTAAAATCATTCCTTCCTCNCTCTTCAAAAAAATTCCTCAATAATATTCCTCGCTCCTGAATAATTCTCATTCCACAAAAACATTCCTAAAAAAATCTTCCTCTAAAATAGTCCTTATTCCTTATTCTTCAAAAATATTCCCCGTTATGCTAAAAATATTCTTCATTCCTCAAAAAAATCTTCAGAAATATTCCTTATTCCTTAAAAATATTCCTTATTCCTCAAAAGTGTTCCTTAAAATCATTCCTTCCTCNATCTTCAGAAATATTCCTTATTCCTTAAAAATATTCCTTATTCCTCAAAAGTGTTCCTTAAAATCATTCCTTCCTCAGCTCGTTTGTTTGTCAAACAAAACTCAGCCATCTTTAATCAGCCCGAGAAGACATGATACATCAGATTGAATCATATTCCTCCTATCGCACTTCCTCGCACAATGTTTCCTCAAAACAGATTTATGCAATTGTTTTTTATACACCACTGGATTAATAAGTCTTTCAGAAAAGCAGTATGGTAAGGTTCAAGAAAATAAACGTGCACAACTGTGAGTACATAAATTTGCTATCCTACTTTTTTCATGCATTCGTTCTTTGCATCTATTTAATGCTTGCAGACCATGGATAGAACACAATGANTTGCTATCCTACTTTTTTCATGCATTCGTTCTTTGCATCTATTTAATGCTTGCAGACCATGGATAGAACACAATGGTTTCATTCGATCTATCCCCTTTCCTCAAGTTCACCTATGATCGAAGACATCTCCTTACTGTGAGAGAAAGTTCCGCCTTGTTGCAAGGTAATAAAATATACGAGTCAATAGGGAAACATGTTNACATCTCCTTACTGTGAGAGAAAGTTCCGCCTTGTTGCAAGGTAATAAAATATACGAGTCAATAGGGAAACATGTTCATTGGGGTCTCAGGGAAATACATAGTCGGTGTTCTTGTCGTCTTCTGCATTCTTCATGCCACTTTTTTCAGCAAAGCCAGTTGGGAAATGAATATCTCCACTATTTTCACCGTCAACACTGTCTTCACTATCGTATCCATGACCCTTCTCTTTTTCAGCAGAGGCATTACCCGCTTCTTTATCAGCACAAACATCAACAAGTATCCTTTCCTTTGTAGGAGGAGTATCATTGGCCACATTAGTTTTCGCAGCTACTTTTGCTACATTATTTTTTCGAAGCTCATTCAGTTCACGTGCCAGTTTAGGAAGAGTATATTTAATACGAACAGAATGTAGGGCATGGATGGTAAAAGGAATGAATAGCGATTATATAGAATAATGAAATTCATCAGTAGCTAAGTGCTCATTGTGACATTTTAATGTGAAGATTGATTTAGAAGTGATCATTACCCTTGTACCGAAGATTATACGTGAGTACGACTGACCATGATGAAAATGGAGTCGCGACCAAAGCCTTCATCGACGTTGTCGATACCGCGACAAAGTTTATGTGTTAGACTACAATGNTGAAAATGGAGTCGCGACCAAAGCCTTCATCGACGTTGTCGATACCGCGACAAAGTTTATGTGTTAGACTACAATATGCGGCAACATTAGAAGGTGAATGTCCAAATAACCCATATTCTGTGCTTTTTAGCTGCAAAAACTGCCCTAGGCAGTTCTCACGAGGTGATAACTTGATTAGAGATGCCAAGGTCTGAAAATATAGTGTTTCTTCTCCTACCGAGAACCAGCAAGTGACAACATCTCTTACTCCTGTTNAGATGCCAAGGTCTGAAAATATAGTGTTTCTTCTCCTACCGAGAACCAGCAAGTGACAACATCTCTTACTCCTGTTAACAATATGCTGCATAATATGTTCACAGAAGGCGACACCAGAGAAATGCAATGATCGCATGCATGGAAAAAGTAGGATAATAAATTTATGTACCCTTATTTGTGCACAATTTAATTTCTTTAAAATTACACTATTGCATTTATTGTTCAATCTTAAGTATTATGTCTTTCTCGGGCTGTTTATAGTCGGCTGAGTTTTGTTTGACAAACAAACGAACTGAGGAAGGACTGTTTTTTTAGGAATAAGTTTGAGCAATGAGGGATAATTTTAAGGAATGAGGAATATTTTTTATTAATGTTTCTGAAATATGTGTGAAAATGGTCGGTAAGCCTAGTCATTTAGTATGGCGCTTTGGTATGGCCAGCTCTGATTGAAATGTTTTGCGAAGTTTTGCGATGAGTTTAGCAACAAAATATGTATTTTGTGACTTTTTTTAGAATTGGTCATCACCACCTGCTGATACAGATGGACGGTCTTCACTATTGTTCTAATCAGTATGCTAGGAGTTAGTCTCGACAGCAAGCATTATTGGGTGGAGTTAGTCATAAGTTGAGTTAGTCTTGGGTGGAGTTAGTCTTAGGTGGAGTCAGTCTTAGGTGGAGTCAGTCTATGGTGTATTAAGTCTTGGGTGGAGTTTCAGTCATTGACTGGTTTGTTTGGTTGGTCTGGTCTGCTTTTATGGTCCTTTGGTATGATCTGCTAGTAATGGCCAGTCTGTATGACTGGTGGGCTGGTCGGCATGATCGGTGATCATGGTTTGCTGGTCTTGATTGTTGTTAGACTGACCGATTGGATTAATAGTTGGTATGGCCAGTTCTTATGGTTTGCTAGTATGGTTAGTTGGTATGTATTGTACCTATTTTAGCTGGTATTGACGACTCGTATGGTTGGCTTGTATGGGTGCTTCACCTGGTTTGCCTGGAATGAGCCAGTTCATATGGTTGTTTGGTATTGCCATTTCATGTGGTCCGTATGTCTCTTCGGATACTACTTTATCGCCAATTATTGGGAAATATAGTTCAAATAGGCTTATAATAGGGCTATACAACAGTGAGATATATCGATATCATTCAGCATATGATTACATTGTACATTGCAAGTTTCAAGGCAATAGCCCTAATCGTTTGCGAATAGCATCGACGACAACATATTAGACCTGCTTGAGTCAACGATTGTACCACCAAAGACGAAGTTGGGGTGTTGGTCGCAGACATGCTATTAAATTAACACTTCATCTTTATATCTGAACTCCAATAGCTTGCTGGTCCGAACTTTTTTTCGACATTTTAGGCAGTGTTTACGAAATGTGTGTGTAATTGCGAGCACATTCGTTATACCCTGTAGATTTTGATGTAAAATATGAAGATGAAAAAATAACTTGCGGGACTGAATGTTGCAAACATNTTCGTTATACCCTGTAGATTTTGATGTAAAATATGAAGATGAAAAAATAACTTGCGGGACTGAATGTTGCAAACATATGTCACCCCTCACATTAGACGAAGAACTGTGATGTTCCATACCTTTGGCTACATTGGCTAAATACTGATGGCCATATAACCCCTGCTACAGAGAAAAGTAAATTTCATATACAATACAAAACAGTGGGTGAAGNTCGTTATACCCTGTAGATTTTGATGTAAAATATGAAGATGAAAAAATAACTTGCGGGACTGAATGTTGCAAACATGTCACCCCTCACATTAGACGAAGAACTGTGATGTTCCATACCTTTGGCTACATTAATTATCTGCAGAAGACGAGATACCATGTGATAACCAACCAATCACGAACGAATAATGTGATGTCATCGTGAAATAACCAGTGTAGTCTAATGGTAGTGGTGGTGATTGTTTATAAAACATTGGGTGGGTGAGGGATAAGGGGGTGTGCAGTCGACCGATTGCAAGTAATAAGGAGGTGTGATGTAAAGTCAATAATTCGTTGAACGGGGTAGTTGGGTAAATGGGGGTCAAGCGAATATGAGTAATCAGCCAATAAAAATTGTAGGAGTTTGTGGTGGGGGTCAGTCGTCTGCTTGTCTTCGTGTCGGGATTTTAGTCACTGATCGCTACACTTGTCATCGAGCCTCGGACCTCCTATATGTAAGTATTTAATTGTTGTTTCTAAAAAAATTTAAATTCTTTGAATTACATTTTTTTTTACATTTGTTTGGTTTTTTTTTGGCTTCCTCAAGGTCATGGGGTTAAAGACACAGGTGCTGGGCCAAGATCAAGGTAGTGGATATCCAAGATGTTGGTCGATGTCAATAATGTAATTTCTCCCCCAATTGTTGGGATTTTTTTAATTTTTCTATATTTTTGGGATAAAGGTCACCTAGGGTCAGGGTTAAGAACACAGACATATATTATCGCGGCGTGGGTATATAATGTAAGTTTTTCCTTGTTAAAATTTGTTAACAAATTCTTGTGATTTTTTCATGGTGTGATTTGAGAGAGGGTAAGGGCTGGGAGGCGGTGAAATGAGCGAGGTGATGTATAGGGAGGCGGATTGGTCGAAGGAAGGTAAGGATAAGCTAGTGCTGGAAGGCTATTGGTGGGGGAGAAAGGGGCAAGTCCGCTGCTCCGCCAGATCCGTTGGACCTGGCTTGGGGCCTAGAATCCACTTTTACTGCTCTATATATTAAGTGGCTCATTCCGCTAAGAGTTTGGAATCGGCTTGCTCTTCTGAAGACTTTTAGTCTCTCGTTTCGAGTAGCCTCGAATCTGCTTTGCTCATCTAAGGACTCGATCGAGAAATTTTTCAATTTTTTGGAAATTGGTGAATAAATTATGATGATACAGTTAATGCTAATGACAGAATGAGAGACCTATGATGTGAGGTAGAGTCGGTTTGTGCATAATTTACACTTGCAAGACTTTCGTGTGAAATTGATGAACTTCAAAATAAACTGCCATTAGCTCTAAATACTGATGGCCATATAACCCCTGCTACAGAGAAAAGTAAATTTCATATACAATACAAAACAGTGGGTGAAGATGATCATAAAGTCAGCATTGAATAAAATGAATATGAAGACAGTGATGATGCTGAAGACGATGGCAATTGTCTTGATGTTCTGACACACCCATCCACTACATTTGCTGCAAAGAGCGAAATGGAGAAGGCAGAAGACGCTGAGAATACAGACTACTTGTTTCCCGAAGACCCTAATGAACTTGTTGATAGACTTAGACATTTGATCGCTTTGCAATGAGGTAGAGATTTCTCTCACATTAACGATATATTTTCTATCATTAGTGAACCAGAGGATTGGTGTTATATCAAATGAAACTGTTGGCAAATGATCTGCAAACATCTGAGAAATGTAAACATAGAATGCAAGAAATAATTAGAAAGATATAATGTATGTAATAAGTAAATAAATGAAATGTATTATGTACATAATAATATGAGGTTAATTTCTTATACAGCCCGTTCTGCTTCTCTGAAAGACTTATCTGTTCACAGGTGTATACAATCGATTACGAGAGTCTGTTTTAGATAAAATTTATACGAGCATGTGCAGGAGGAGAGGGCTATGGTAGAATCTGAAGAATTATGCCTTACTCGGGTCGATTAAAATCGGCTGAGTTCTATAAGGCGAACGAATGAACTGAAAAATATTTTTGAGTAAATGTTTCGCAACTGGTTGGTTGACCTGGTCATTTGGCATGGTCCTTTGCTGTGGTTAGCTCTGGATTAAATTTTTTGTGAAGATTTCCAAAGTTTTACGAAGATTTTGCAAGGTTTTTGTGCGAAGAGGTTAGCACCGATATTCGTACTAGGCGACTTTTTCGAGATTGGTTGTCATCGACTATTGGTATAGGTGGGTGGTATGGTGGGTTGGTCTTGTCCACTGTTCTAACAATTTTTGCAGGAATTGGTCTTGGCAGGAGCCAGTTTTGGTAGAGTAAGTCTCTTCAGGAACAAAATGTTGTTTCGTTTTGAGAAAGGGTGATGGGTAAATAATCGTGTGGTTGGTTGATGGCGAGAGTGGAAAGGGATGAGCTATGGTGAGTTATTGGTTGGGGGGTGGGGGTAGAGTTGAGTGATGGGTTGGGGTGGCATGTGTAAAGATGTTGGTGTGGAGTGGGGGTCGTTCTTGGCGTGTATATGATGAGGGAAGTGGAGCAACGAGAGGTGCGATGGGGACATGGACATTGGTGGAGGTTGGGGTATGTCTGTTATATAAAGACGATAATTTGCTTTGTAGATTGGAAGATGGGTCGGTTATATAGCCAATGGTGTAGAGAGTTGGATGTTCATTCGGCTGCTGATCATCGTACCAGGGAGTGGTTGTGCTCTGTCATCTTTACGAGAATCGAACCATCAGTGTCACACATATCTAACGTTTGTTTTTTTTTTTACTTTTTGTGTGTAATTTTGTTTTTCTGTGTTTTTTACGTTTTTAAAAATAGATTTTCAATTTTTTTAAAAATTGATTTTTGAGTTTAAGGTCAGTGTGGTTAATGTTAAGGTCGCTAACATTCAACAAGGTGGTCGGAGTCAGTAATGTTATATATTCGTCGGTTTTTACAAGGGTTTCTTCGATTTATCCATTTTTTCGTAATTCTTTGAGTCTAAGATTATTGGGGTTAATATCACTGGCATTCAACACGAGTGTATGAATCAGTGATGTAATATATTCCTAAATTTTTATTAAGTTCTTTAAATTGTTTAAAAATTTTATCTCGATTTTTGGTTTTAAAGGTTATTGGGATTAAGATCAATATCTCCTGCATATAAGATGGGTATAGGAGTCAGCAACATGTTTCTTTCGGTTTTTACAAAAAAAAAATTTCGATTTTTGAATTTAGGGTTATTGGGGTTAGTGTCAAGGTTGTCAACAACCAACATGGTGGTTGGAGTCATTAATGCCAATTTTTCGTCGATTTTTAGAATTAATTTGTCTATATTTTGCAATTTTCGCGATTTGTATAACCTCCCTCTCTTCCTACAGTCAGTGTAACACCTCTCTTTGGAAATTTTCGTCTAAACCACTGAATCAATACTCGAAACAGCCTTCATACAGAATTAATTACGAAATGTATTTTAAGAATATTATAATTCAAGTACACATTAGTGTTTTCAAGACGAATTTAAAACCTGAAATAATATCCAAGTGGATTTTAAATTACGAATATGAGTTTTGATCGGAACCACATTGTTGATACTCAGATTTGCAAATAACTATATAAATAGATATATTCTTGATTTAATGCGGAGAAATATTATAAATTAAATATTTACATACACCCTACTGTAACAAAGCGTGAAAAGAAAACCTAACATTGCATATTTAATCATATGTATGTACTGTATATAGCTTCAGGAATGTTTAATCGGCCCAATGGCTGTATTCACTAATACGAGGACATGCCACCTTTTCGCAAAAAATATCGTGCATTTCACAAAACACTAAACTTAGATTCTCTTTCATAACAGGGTGATTTAAACTGGTGCTGGTTTGATTGGCTTGATCTAGTAAGAAATGTTTTGTTACCAAAGACAAATATCTAATAAACAAAGGAACGCTGAAGTTGCGCACATATGATATTGAAATGTAAGTTGTGTGGAATTATTTTCACAAAAAGAAGGTGAACCTACTCATTAAGCATTGAAAGCATGCATAAGACATTCTAAAATAGGTTCGCATTTTCAGAACATGTCTATATTGTTTGACACACTGCACATTTGTAGGCAAGATATTTTGACAGACTCTTTATATAATCAAGTAATCATTAGGTATATTAATGTAAATACTACATATATGAAAGTAAATATAGATGTCGTATTCTAACTAGATATTTCANGTAAATATAGATGTCGTATTCTAACTAGACATTTCAAGTTTCGATAACACTTTGCAAGAATCATTATATTACTTTGTTGTAGTTTAAGAAGTGCAAGTAAGTTATTGCTGTATTTATAGTCAACACAAATAAGAAGTTACTTAATGAGACCACTTTCCTCAGCATGAGTGGAATACATTTTTAATAATTTCTTATAAGCTGTGTTGGTAGGTAGGACTTGTCGTCTTGTTGAAAGAAATATCGTTAGAGATTAAACCAGATAATTATGCAACACTAGTCAGACATTTACAAAAAACACATGCCTTACCAGGGAATCGAACCCAGAAAACCTCTTACCATAAGTTAGTGTGCATTACAAAGGTCGGATTCGAGCATAAACTTCGAAAATAATCAGTCTAATGTTTTGAATGATAGGGTTCAGTAACCTAAAATATTTACAGGGCTGTAATTTTAAAAAATGATTGACTGGGCCACTTAAAACACTTAAGTTTATATTACATACCATAGCGCTACTTGTGTCAAGAATTTGGTAAATATCGGTTTATTAGTCCTTGAGAAATTAAATAAAACCACTTTTTTTTTCATGTACCGATCTTTACAAATAGAGGACAAAAATGATATGTATTAGCACATTAGATGATTGTATACCTCCAGTATACAAAGTAATGCTAACATCGATTGCATACATTATTAGATATAGCACACTAACCTAAAATTAATTTCTGAACATGTCTGAAAAAATACATATAGTTATATGTCTTACCACAATACCACATCTTCGCCAGATTTTGGTACGAATGGGTTGATTTTTTTCCGAGATATTACCAAAACTTAATTTGTATTGTGGGTCTAACTTATAAAATGGCTGAGAAATGAAAAACTGTATTTATAAAGTTGATGGTTTTAATTGATACTGCCAGCATACAAAGTAAAATTGTAAATTGGTTCGTTAATAAAAGAGACTAAGTTAAAATATTTATATATCCAGCATTTTGAAAATAAGTGCCTGACCTACATAAAACAGCAGTTTACATCACCTGCTGCAGAACAAACTGTTTGCCCAATTTGGTTGGAATCGGTCAATTTTTTCCCGAGATATTACATAAAAATTTATTTATACATGTGGTGCTATCTTACAGAATCATGGACAAAAGATGCTCCATGTAGACACAGTTGATTGTTGTAATATCTACTGCCAGCATATAAATAAGTTGAAATTTATTACATATTTCAACAATATAACATTGTAAGCTAAGATAACTATATGGCTGCCATTTTAAAAATAAGCACCTGAAAAACCTGAATCATTTAAATGAACATTATCTGCCTCAGTACTACTTGTTTGATAAATTTGCTATGAATCGGCATATTGTTTACCGAGATATGACGTAAAAAAACTTTATTTATTCATGTGGCACTATCTTACAAACTGGCTGACAAAGTAACTGCGTGTTGTTACAATGATTCTTGTAGTAGACACTTTCAGCATACAAAATTCGGTCGAAATTGATGAGTCAGTGAAGAGATTAGGGCATCTCTTAACAGCGAGGTCTTGAGAGCCAAAGAGGGTGATTGAGATGAGAATAAAGTTGAGCCAGAATTAAGGGGTGGAGGGAATGGGGATCCCTGAGAAAGCCAGCCGACCAACATCATCGTCCGGCACGATTCCCACTTGAGAAAGCCTGGTGACCCGGCCGGATATTGAACCTGGTTCGCCGTGGTGGGAGGCGAGAAGGCTTACTACTAGAGTAACAGAGGCCGCAATCGAAATAGGTTAAATTGTATATTTGATATACCAAATAAAACAAATATATTTGTATGCCAGCCATTTTGAAAATCAGTNGAAATAGGTTAAATTGTATATTTGATATACCAAATAAAACAAATATATTTGTATGCCAGCCATTTTGAAAATCAGTATCTAAGCAAATTCATGGGACGTATGCAGAGATCTCCCTTTTTCACGAAGGCGTCCTTAAATCAACAAGGAAGCCTTCATTACAATGCAAGAACCTCCCTTAAGCGTGATTTGTTGAAGGCGACCTTTAACTTAAGGAAAGGATGTGGCGAGAAATAAAGCTGCCAAATGCGTGCCTTTAAGCTACCTTAAGCAAGATGGAGGCCGAACCATCAAAAATAACACCTGATTAATAATTTGTAACGTTCAACTAAAGAGTAATTGTGATGTATGCTACATGTAAATGATGAACATTTATTATAATTAACATGTGGAAATTATTTCACTGTTTATTTTAACCTCTGAAAAATTAATGTGGTCATCCCATTTATGGTCAGTGTAATGTGTATGTAAACAATGGTCTTGTGTAGTGGTGATGATTGCAATGGAGTACGAAGTGGCGAAGTTATTTTGACGAAGATAATTTGGATTTACTTCAGCGTGTCGAGAATCGTCAACGTTATGAACGTCGTCGTCGGTATTTGCACGATGGTCAAAACCAGTGCGAATACTTTTCGGAAATAGAGTTTGTGAAACGTTTTCGTTTCACGAAACACACTGCAATGGACACTATTGTGCTACTAATTGCCGCCGATAACGGAGATAGAAGAGGATTGCCAGTACCACCAGTCCTGAAAGTTGTTATCGCCCTCAGATTTTATGGCAGCAATAGTTTCCAGGTGGGTACAGCGTTATTTGGTTTTCGTATGCATTTGTAATGAAAACGGAGTGCATTAACCTCTAAATGATCCCGTCGTTAGGACAATGGTATATATTTATTTATCATCGCATAAATCTCAATACATATGGAGTGTAAAGTGTCAAATATAAATATAAATACCAGCATACAAATAAACTGTCAGCTGTCAACAATACAGACTACACAAATGAAATATAATACATAAGCAAATAGGACAATAATCTGTAAGATGTTAATAGTTTCCATACAAAAATAATCGCAATTTGTCATTTGACAATATATGGAATTCAAGATCTCAGTTATCAACAGACGCCGAATCGCAAGTCGTTGCACTTCACTTTCTATGCAATACTAATTGCTTTGAAAACACGTTATACTTGTGGGATTTATTCGGGGTTTTGATTAGTAATATTATGCTCTGCTTTTTGAGAACCACTAACACTTGTAACACTTGATGTTGCACAATGGCATCGGTTGTTTGTAAGGGCCCTGATCAGGGATTCTATGAAGTCTGATGTCGCCTTCACCTGCACTACATCCTGATGTAGTGCTGAGTGTGAGCAGATGTCCCAGCTATTCACCTAAGGAAACCAAGTCCGAAGTCCCAACTTGATACACAAGCTCTACCAGGAGCACCCTTCCACAAGGCCTAAGATCTTCGTAATCAGATTACGAAGTGTGTGGTCTTGCTGGAACACTATCCGGACCGCTAACGTCTTCCTCACTGAGGACAGTGAAAATACCAGCTTACAACTCAGTTCGCTAGCACATTCAACAGTCGTGGACGAAGCAGCAGCACTATGGGATACCCATTGGTGCCACACACCACACCTGTCTCCGTGTGGCCTCTGCCACACCAGGTGGCCAGGACATCAGCACCGGCGGCTGAGGCACCAACAACAGGGACAGGCACAACACCAGCCCGATTCTAGTCGCTGCCTACCTTCGCGAGGAACAGCAACGAGAACCCACAGGCATTCCTGAGTGACTGCACAGGACGATGCGGCAGGTATGGTGTTTGTGAATCAGAGCGGCCTAGTTGCATAGGAGGTCAAATGTCAGGCAAGGCACACACACGGTGGAAGTCCATTGACCACTAATGGTATACAATGAACCGAATTGCAAGGTGCATTTCAGAATCGTTTTGCCAACACTTTCTCGTCATTACAGGTTCAAAGCCATGCTGTTTTAGAAGCACAGGGAGATTTTTAAACGTTAACTGCATTTGCCACCTGTAAAGTCAATATCATAAGGCATTATAGTTTTTCCTGTTTAGTAAACAAATCAGATATTGTGAACAAATCCTGTACACACAATGACAGCACTATAGATGAATCAGTAGTATTAAAATTCTTAGGAATACACTTGAATGAAAGATTAAAATTTTCAGCACATATAAAAAATTGGAAAATAAACTCTCATATATTTGTTATATGCGTAGAGCTCTGACTGTAATGCTAGATTTTAAAACATAAAGGTATTATACTATGCATACCTTCATTCTTAAATGACACATGGGATTTAATATTGGGGAAACACCACTAATAACAGTAGGAATTTTTCTAATACAAAAAAGCATTACACGTGATAGACAGTGTCATACATAGATCTTCGTGTAAACCATATTTCAAAGCCCACCAGATTAAACCATTATATACTGAGCTTGTCTTACATGTACTGAAATTTGTAAAAATATTGCACAAAAATGAAGATATATACAACAATTGTACAAGAAATGCACATAGACTAAGATTTATACAGCATATCAGTTCTCTTTTTGAAAAAAAGTCTAAAAATATATAACTGTCTCCCGAAAAATTTGTCAATTGAGAAAAATTGTAATAATTTCAACAAACTCATAAATACCACCTTTGAAATTGATATATATATATCATACAGGAAATAGAATATTACATCCAGAGTTTTAACTGAGAGAATATGCTCGAATGAATAAACTTTATATAAATATCATTTATTGGTGTTTCGATTGTTTCATTTCATTGTCAATATTAATTATTCATGTAATTTATTAATTGTGCTTATTAAGAAGCATATTTATTAAATCTAGGACCTACATAGATCAATTGGTATACAAAATATCCTAGTAATAATGCTGCTCAAGCATTCTTTGGCAAGCCTAAGGATTGTGTTCCAATGGGCAAATTTAATCACTGTTTTATTTTTTTATTATTATTCCTGTTGTTTTTGTCATTGCTAATTTAAAGTAATATACAACTTTTTGTAATGGTTTTATCATTTATCTTATATCAACATTGTTTGTAATTATGTGCATATTCATTGCTAGTTTATAGTTATTTTCAATTTTTGTAATTTTCATTTAATGTTATGTAGTGAAATGAANATATATATATATATATATATATATATCATACAGGAAATAGAATATTACATCCAGAGTTTTAACTGAGAGAATATGCTCGAATGAATAAACTTTATATAAATATCATTTATTGGTGTTTCTATTGTTTCATTTCATTGTCAATATTAATTATTCATGTAATTTATTAATTGTGCTTATTAAGAAGCATATTTATTAAATCTAGGACCTACATAGATCAATTGGTATACAAAATATCCTAGTAATAATGCTGCTCAAGCATTCTTTGGCAAGCCTAAGGATTGTGTTCCAATGGGCAAATTTAATCACTGTTTTATTTTTTTATTATTATTCCTGTTGTTTTTGTCATTGCTAATTTAAAGTAATATACNGTATAAAACTTTTTGTAATGGTTTTATCATTTATCTTATATCAACATTGTTTGTAATAATGTGCATATTCATTGCTAGTTTATAGTTATTTTCAATTTTTGTAATTTTCATTTAATGTTATGTAGTGAAATGAAAATATTAAGATATATTCTGACGAGACCTATATTTAGTGAGCCTTTTTGCTTAACTGAGTTTTACCGGGTAATATTAAACTTATAAAATAAATTTAAAAAGGCCAGGTCTTCTCTTGAATGAGTCGTACAAATGTGATGTGGTGCGGTTTTGACAAAAAAAAAGTATTTATCTGTTAGAGCTAAAATTACATGTGAACAACAACCAATCACGAACGAGCAGCTCTACATCGTATGGTTTATTCTTGTAATATTACAATTCGAATCTGTACGAAGGCTGCAAAAAATGTTACTAGTCCTACAGTAGTGTTTAAAAGTCACGATCCTAGAAGAAATACGACTGTGGTTTAAGTAAGGATAATTCTATTCATGTTAAGAACAAAACCAATTTTGTAATAGGATATTTTGGCATAGGGTAAAATGTCAATGCTAGGTGCGCAGTGTTCCAAAGAGGTCTTTTAAATAAAATAATAATTTACTTGAATAATTAAAGAAATGACATTCTTAGTTACGAAAATATTTTATGTTTGATTAATGGTTATTTGAATTATTTTGTTTTTTATCGTAGGAAATAACTAAAAAAACTAATACACATATGAATTTAGTGCTTACCTAGTGATAAAAATATTTATTGCCAAACTTTTAATAATGATTTGCCCAACCTGAGTAATGAGTCCGGGCTGCTTTGGGATGAACATCGTGCTCGTGGCTGCTCCTTCTCCGGGATCTGCCCGCCCCTTGGGACCAGCGAAGGCCGAGGACTTCAGCGAGTGCGGCGGGACTGCAGCAGCTTGGGTGCGGCGACTACTTCGCAACTCGTCGCATCCCCAGGTGGCGTATAGGGGATTCCCATGCTCTGGAGTGGCTGGGAATACTTGAATATCAGCCCGCTGACCAACTGGCCGGTGTGACAATGACGTCGTCTTGGACATCGGGGACCTGGGTGGCTCAGTACGAGTTGGCAGCTCAATGATCAAGGCAGGGAAGGGGATCTCGAGGTGGTGAAACATGCGAAGTGTAGCGAACCTCACTGCTGGATTCTGCGAGCTGCTGACTGTGGATGTGCTAGGAATGGCCTGGAATGCGTCGGTCCTCGGAAATCTCTGATGTCAGCCTCCACTCCTTGGCCAGCTGCATTTGCACCCAGCCTGGTATGTCCCGGGTGACACGCCGAGCCAGAACTCACCCGACCGAGGACTTTTTTAGTGGAAGAGGGAGGGGGTGGCCCCCTGCATTTTGGCTCCCCGCCTTAACCCACGGTGTGGAGATCCTGATGTCAGCGGGGAAGAGTGAAGATGGAGTAGGTGCCATGACTGAGCTGCCCAGTTCTACGACGCACTCGAACTCGTCGCGAAGCAGGGGGAGGGGAGTACATTCAAAAGCTGCTGTCAAGATTATTGTGCTTTTATGCCTGCGCAGAAATATTGATTTCCCCACAAGTACGCTTGCTTCTACAACCCCGCCTATTTCTCTTCTAGAATTTCACCTCCTCAATAAAAAGCATGGAATCAACACCTGCTGCCTCCTTTAGCATTTTTTAATGCATGAATAGGTTTTGAACTTCTTTCCTGTCGTGCGGGTTTTACGGTGCCTATGCCCCCCCCCCCCAACTTTATAGCCATATCCAAAGTTATAGGTACACTCAGGGAGGCAGTCTNGCGATGCACGCCTCCTTTTACATGAACTCCCTCTCCTGTAGGCGTATGGGGCTCAGACCTGAGACACACCTAAGTTCAGACCCTGCCCCCGGACAACCCTTAACACTTAGTAATAGGGTAGTTTGAAAAAAAAAAAAGGGAACCTGAATAAAAGCAACTTTAATAAAATATAAAATACCAAGTAAATAATTAAGATCTTTATCTTTAATAGTCATGCAGATAATTTTTTTAAAATAAATAACATCTTTTGTAGTAGCCGATACTTTTCCTATGCCAAACTCTCCCTTAAGAAAACCCGTTTTATTCATAACCTTGGAAGTACATATTAATCTTGGTAGAAGAAGCCTTAGTTTAACTCTATACTTTAGTTTTTTTTGTGGGAAATTCAGTAGTGGTATGGGATATTTTGAGACTTAGCATGAGAACTTCACACTCCTTTCGTTGGCAACATTGGCCGTTGTTTGAATTTCCTTCGTTGGAGTTATGTTTTGTTGTGGTCAATCTACTGTTGAAGGAGAGCGCTAGAATTTGAAATTGGTGTTTTTTAAATATGCAANGTTATGTTTTGTTGTGGTCAATCTACTGTTGAAGGAGAGCGCTAGAATTTGAAATTGGTGTTTTTTAAATATGCAAATCACCATTAATTATAATGGCTGTTAACAAACTTCCTGAATCCGTTAGATCATTTTTGAGAACTGGAATTGTTGTGACAACTCCTGCACAGATAATTGTTGAATTGGTATAGTATCTTAATTTTTTTTTTGTTAAAACAGTAGTATTTAATTATAGCGTATTCAGGTTATGTTCACACTTTTTAAATTAAACATTGAAAAATACCCAGTGTATGACCATGAGGTATTTGGTGTTTCCTTAATAGGTATGTCGTGCATCAAAAGCCTTTTTTACTTATGTTAAAGGCGCCGCGGTGGCTGAGTGGTTATCTTGCTCGCCTCCAACCATTGCCTCAAACTGGGCTCAATCCCCGGCCGGGTCACTCGCGAATTTTTGCATGTGGGAGAGTTGCCGGACGATGCCGCTGGTCTGTGAGTTTTCTCGGGGATTTCCTGTTACCCTAGCCCTTTCATTCCAGCACTGCTCCATTCTCACCTCAATCACCCTCATCGGCTCTCAAGACCTCATTGTTAATAAGAGCCGCCCAAATCTCGTCGCTCACTCAGTAACCCTAAATGAACTAATTTATGTTTACTTTGAAATGTACAAATTGGTTTTCCCACTTTCTTAGAATTTTTAAAGTTTATAAATAAAAATAATCTAAAACAAGCATTTTGGGTGCAGAAGTTACTCATTTCCTCAAAAGGGCCTCAATCAGAAGAAACATTGGGATTATTGTACAACCTGATACTATGTGTTTACATGCTTGTATTGACGTTGCCAATATGGGCTGATGTCACTTGTGTTTTCCTATTACCTAACCCCTTTCCTCCCACAATCTAACGGTGCATCTATGGAAATGTGGGGGTTTTTGGGCGGGGACAATTTCAGCATATATAGACAATTTAGTAAGACAATATTCTCCCATATGTTTATTTATTTTATTTACATCTGGACTGAGTCATTATTTTGGTTTTAAACATATTTGTTTGTAAATTTTTCAGTTTGTGTTTGTTATTTTTGTAACATTAGGACAACCAATCTTAAATTTCATTATAGGCCTAATATAGTTTTGCTATATATTTAAATCTTGCTAAATATTGCAGTTTATATTCAGTGGCAGAAGTATATGTTATTTTTATTTCCTTGTTGCACTGCAGCGTATTATGGGGCGCTGGCTACCTGGTGCTTGAATTGCATTGCAGTGTGTTGTAAATCCACGTTTATTTACGAAACCACTAAATGTGTCTCCATCAAACCAATTTGCGAAAAGAAAACATACTTCATACGAGGTATATATAATACTCCTTAAAAATCATTCATATTATAAATATTATCCCTGAGCCCTTCAACATAGTTAAAAATGGCTAATCCACACTGTTGTACCTCCTAATATACTGGTCGAAAACATGCGTAACTTTTATAGGGACCTGCACTAACCCTTGCTGCAGACTTTCCATCAATAAAATAACAGGGTCACAGCTTTAAGTCCCATAGGTACGCGCAGCACGACAGAAACACTGCACACCAGTTCAGCGTGTTGCACGTAGGAGTGATTGGGCACCAGATGCGTTTGTCAGTGCCGCCCTTATAGCTTGCATGCTTCTGAGCCTCAAACACGTTAAAAAGCTCCAAGTAGGCGGCATTCTTAAATCATATGCAATTTTATTTGCACCGTAGTGTAAAGGAATTTTCCTTTCTTTGTTTACCTTTTTCCGGTGATGGTTGTGTTGTCAGAAGTTGGTTTTGTTTATATTTATTTGCCGCAGGTTTGTTNAGAAATATATCATAATTTTAAATTTTTATTGTGTTTTTCAGAAAAGCCCCTAAACTAGATAATTACCAAATTTTTAAAGTTTATAAATAAAAATAATCTAAAACAAGCATTTTGGGTGCAGAAGTTCCTCATTTCCTCAAAAGGGCCCCAATCAGAAGAAACATTGGGATTATTGTACAACCTGATACTGTGTGTTTACATGCTTGTATTGACGTTGCCAATATGGGCTGATGTCACTTGTGTTTTCCTATTACCTAACCCCTTTCCTCCCACAATCTAACGGTGCATCGANTGTTTTCCTATTACCTAACCCCTTTCCTCCCACAATCTAACGGTGCATCTATGGAAATGTGGGGGTTTTTGGGCGGGGACAATTTCAGCATATATAGACAATTTAGTAAGACAATATTCTCCCATATGTTTATTTATTTTATTTACATCTGGACTGAGTCATTATTTTGGTTTTAAACATATTTGTTTGTAAATTTTTCAGTTTGTGTTTGTTATTTTTGTAACATTAGGACAACCAATCTTAAATTTCATTATAGGCCTAATATAGTTTTGCTATATATTTAAATCTTGCTAAATATTGCAGTTTATATTCAGTGGCAGAAGTATATGTTATTTTTATTTCCTTGTTGCACTGCAGCGTATTATGGGGCGCTGGCTACCTGGCGCTTGAATTGCATTGCTGTGTGCTGTAAATCCACGTTTATTTACGAAACCACTAAATGTGTCTCCATCAGACCAATTTGCGAAAAGAAAACATACTTCATACGAGGTACATATAATACTCCTAATAAATCATTCATATTATTAATACTATCCCTGAGCCCTTCAACATAGTTAAAAATGGCTAATCCACACTGTTGTATCTCTTAATATATTGGTCGAAAACATGCCTAACTTTTATAGGGACCTGCACTAACCCTTGCTGCAGACTTTCCATCAATAAAATAACAGGGTCACAGCTTTAAGTCCCATAGGTATGCGCAGCACGACAGAAACACTGCACACCAGTTCAGCGTGTTGCACGTAGGAGTGATTGGGCACCAGATGCGTTTGTCAGTGTCGCCCTTATAGCTTGCTTGCTTCTGAGCCTCAAACACGTTAAAAAGCTCCAAGTAGGCGGCATTCTTAAATCATATGCAATTTTATTTGCACCGTAGTGTAAAGGAATTTTCCTTTATTTGTTTACCTTTTTCCGGTGATGGTTGTGTTGTCAGAAGTTGGTTTTGTTTATATTTATTTGCCGCAGGTTTGTTNTTTGTTTACCTTTTTCCGGTGATGGTTGTGTTGTCAGAAGTTGGTTTTGTTTATATTTATTTGCCGCAGGTTTGTTATGTTATTAATTTCTGTTTATTTAATTCATTACTTTAAATTACGTATTTTCATCAGCATTTTATTTGAGGTAATTATTTTAAACTTTGTTTTGGAAATATATCTCTAGTGTATGTTAATCTCAGACTTCTTCCTTATTATGATTTCTTTGGCGGATGATTTAAAATGACATTTCAGTGTGTGGAGATCATGCATTTTATTATTGTGATAGAATGATTTTGATGTGCTTAATTTCAGTTTCCGGTTAAGTTTGTTTTAATCTTTTGGCTTGGGTATCCATGTAAAGTGGTCCAACATCATGAAGGAAGATTTTGAAATTATAAATTTTTCCCTAGCGCCAATAGATTTTCGGAAATATTATTTCCAAATTTTGAGTGCTACATCAAGACTCCAGGAGCTTCAACAATGGTATTCATCACTATGTTACTTTTGTTTGTCTTTTTTTACTAAAGTTTGAATATTTGTGACATTGAAATCTTAATGTTTAAAAAGAATATTAGTCAATTGAACTATGCATGATTTCGGAAGAGTTAATTGTAATGAAAACCTGTAGATTTTGCCCAGTATCCCAATTCATTTCATCTTCTACTGCAGCCGGCAATGAAATCATGAATTTAAAAAGTGATGTAAGTTTTTCACGAATTGAGAAATTTTGAGTACTTAATTTTTTTTGACTAACTTGTGTATATGTTAGTTGAGTGAGAGTCACAAATGAATTCCTTGAGTACCAGAAATAATTTTTAATTTTAATGAATGTAATTTTGCGAACTACCAAATCTATATTAAGAAGCAGTAAATTTTCGTCATGGTCATTTACCAAAAATCTGATTTTTTTTTTTAGTAAAAATTATGTATGCTTTGTAAAACAATTTGTTTTATTTAATTCAAATGATCAGGGTTTTGTGTCTTAATCATCAGGTAATATCTTCTTACTTGCTCAAATCAAAATTACGGTTTTTTTTTATGAGGAGAGCTGTGTTACTGAATAATCTTCATTTTTCAGTATTACTACCTTTACTAACACTTTGTTACCATTTATAAATGAGTCTAAAGTTAAGTTGTGTTATAATTTGGTCTGTTACAAGAGAATACTATATTGGTAAAGTAGATTTTACACTGGAATGGATTCTAGTAAGTATTCAAATCTCAATATGATGAATAATTTTTGAAAGTATGTCTTGTCAGTGTATCTTTCGACAGAATTTTGTTTTTGTTCTGTGTGTTTTTGCTAAGAATATTTATTGGTTTTAAGGGTCTGTGGTTTGTGTTACCTTTTGCTTAGTGTCATATCGTATGTTGTTTATTTGTCCTCTCTAATTGAACTAATGAATACTTACTATACAAGTGCTTTATTACATCCATTCAGACACCAGTGTTTATGTGTTACCTTTCCTACCCAAGCACAAACTCCACTAATTATTCTCTCTTTCAATCCATATAAAAAATACAATATTTCCTCACATAAATCATTATCAACGTTATTATTTATTAAATTATTATTATTTATTTCTTATATATATATATATATATATACATACTAAAGTAGAGAAATTAACTTTTAGTATTTTTAACTTAAAGGTGTGATATCAGGAAACAATTTTATCTTAGATCTCTCCAGGTTAATAGGATTTTCTGTGAACCCTGGTAGTCTCAAACTATCCATCATGACAGGCAGTACAGCTTAATATTGGTTTCTATAATGTCTCGTTAAAATTTGTCATGACTGACCATAAGTCTAGGAGAGCGCCTTGATGTCTAGTTTAAATGTGTGTAGGCAGAGAAGAGCCTTGAAACGCCTGCTTTAGATTTTGAGTGTTTTTATGCTGCCAACTCCGCTTCGTCCAGATGAGTATAATGATTTAGATAATGTGCAATCTGTAGTTACCAGGAACTTTCTGTTAGAATCCAAGAGTTTTCAATTTCATTTGAAACTTTTATTTTAATGATCCAGAAAATGTTTTCTAAATTAATTTGCCAAGAACACACTAGAGGTCTGGGAGTTTTTCTACTCATGTTCATGCACGATAGCCGAGTTGCTATTAATTTCCAGAACTTTTACCTCAAATGGACAATTTTATTTCAAGGAAGAAATTTTAATTTTCAAAATCTTGTCACATATTTGAAATTAATATGATTTGAAAAAGAAAGATGATAGTTAATTGCATTATAAAGTTTTAACATTTCTCTGACTCTGTACTCGACTTATTTAAAATCAGTATAGTTTCTCTTTTAATTCTACTGTAATCTTCTTTGAACACTTCTATTATCCAAAATTTTCTACTGCAATAAAATCCTTAATCAAACAGTTTCAATGTGTTACTTTTATGTAGTATTTGAAATAATTAGTAACATTTATTGAATTTTATGCATACAAATTGTATGAAATTTCACTGGTCTTGTTTTTATGTGTGTGTTTTCTTATGGTAAATGCCAAAGGGTATATTTATTTGTTCTATTTCTTTTACATTACTACTGCTTAATAGCCTCCAAACTGGTATTTGTGAGTTTGTCTATGTATGTGTATCCAATTTTAAGTAAATATAAAATACTTCAAACTCTTTATGTAGTTGAGGTCAAAATTAATACTGTTAAAACATTGGGTATTTTATACCTCGGAACCATATTTGTAATGTAGAATCTTACAATTTGCAGTCTCTTTGTCGATGGTGTCGCTAGCATCCCCTTGGGACACCAATCTGAAGGCTTAAGACACTAATTAATTAAATTACTAGTGCTTTTTAGGCCTCTTCCTCACCGGCGCACATTAAAAATACCAATGATGGCTTTCCTCCATCATTCTCTATGTTAGGATGTGTAGAGTGTACAAAAATTTAAGAAAAATTCTGTAGGTCCTAATCCTACATGACTGACCGCTTTATAATTTTGAGAGAGAATGAACTACAGGAGCCACAAATGTAAAATCATATTTTGGGAACTACCCAAAGAATAATTAATTTGCTGATAAGGAAAGCTTATCTTTAATTTAACACAGGTGATCTCTTAGCATTATTAAAATTATCAGTATACATGTGTTGTATAAGGACTAAGAGAAATGAAATCAAACTGAAAACAAAAATATACATATCTCTGTGACATTAAAACTTTCAGTAACTTGAAAAATTAGAAAAATTAAGACAGGTAATTAAGAAATCACGACACATTAAATATAATAATCTGAACATAAACAAACTGTTAAAAAGTGTGAAAATTTAAGTAAACAAACTGGGGAAAAATGTTTTTGTGGTAGCTATAAAATATTGAAATTAAAATAATAATATTTACCAATATATGTGTCAAAATAAAAGGTAAACAGCAAATTTTGTACTAATACAAACCTAATTTCACTCTTTCAAAGTTAATAAATCTCAATGGCAGCATTACGTTATGCAGAGATATCTTGAAGTGAAATTAAGGTCTTGTCCAAATTAATTAATTTGCCAATTTTTAATCTAATGAAATCCTCCAGGAATTAAATTCAACATTCTTTCAATTAACAATTTGTAATTAAAATTGCACTAGCTAAAATCATGTAAGAAGCATAAAGTGTCTAAAAAGGACCTCTGGAAAGTTCGTTATTCCTTTTAATGAAAGCCAAAATTTCTTGAAAACCTTTTTATGTGGTTGATGTTCAAATTAAACAGCTTCAAACATAATATATCTTTACGCCTCGGAACTAAAATTCGTAATTGGTAATCTTACGATTGGCAGCTTCGACATCGTTGGCATCGCTCTGGACACCAATCCATAGGCTTGAAACACTAAGAAAATTAATAAGCTAGCGCTTTTTGGGCCTCTTCCTTCGCCTATGCACATTTAAAGCACTGATGATGGCTCTCCTCCATCACCCACTATTCTAGGATGGGCGGTCTACAAAAATTTTAATCAAAATCAGTAGGACCTGAGCTTACATGATTAACTGCAATGGAATTCAGAGAGAGAGAGTGAGTGAAAGGGTTTACAAATGTAATACATATCATCTAAGTTACTTACAGACAAATTAATATCCTAATAAGGAAATTTTATCTATAAAAGGTAACACAGGTGATCTCTTTGCATTTAAAACTTATAAGTATACATATGTTATATCATAACTAAAAGGAACAAAATTAAACTGAAAAATTATACATATCACTGCGACATAAAAATGCTTACTAACTTGAAAAATTAGAAAAATTATTAAGAAATTCTGACACACTTTAACTATAATATTCTGAATGCAAACAAACTATTTTGAAGTGTGAAGATTTGTATAAATAAACTGCAAAAATGTTTCTCTGGCAGCTACAAAAAAATAATGAACATAATATTTACAGATATGTGTCAAAACAAAGTGTAAACAACAAATTCTGTACTGTCGTGGAGTTTTACAAGGAGAAAGGTGCCGGATTCTGTCAAATACACACACACCACACCACAATAGTTTATCATGTTCAGAGATCTTTGAAACAAATACAACATCAACACATGTAATAATTTATTACAGTTCTAATTTCACACAATGTTGGTTTAAGGAAGTGCACTTGAGCCCATCCACCCATGTGTACTACGTGATACCGTATGTGGTATTGGGAAGTACACTTGAGCCCATCCGCCCAAGTGTACTACATGATACCAAATGTAGTACCAGCAAGTACACTTGAGCCCACCCGCCCAAATATACCACCCGATACCACGACTGCAAAGACTCATTGACTACAGAACCGTAACTGAACATGACCTATCTACAACCATCTGTTACACCATTTTAAACATTCAAAATCATCCACTGCACTCTGATTGTTATTTATAACTCCCGGCATCGTGGCACCCACCTCAACGGCGACCAACCCCCGCATCTCGCCAGCTCCAGGTGACAGATCCTCCTGGTGCACTGTCGATAGCGTCAAGGGGCTGTGCAAGCGCAGCTCAAATGTGCACTCATCCCCCAAACACGAAGACCGTTGTGTTAAGCAAGCCTTCGAGTGTTGGCGCGTGGTAAGCGGTAGACTAGAGACTTGTTCACTCACCAATCACAACGAACGGCATGAGAAGTAGCACGAGGAGGTACGCACCCACCAACAGCGCTACATCGCGCAGTGGCTGTCGACCACGACACGACCACCATCTCGCCTCCAGCCAGGACAACAAATTTACGTCTGTGCGCACCCGCAATCCACAGCCCGCAACGACCTCTGTGTGGGTTTTGCTGACAAATGGAGCAAGCCATATGAAATCCTGTGGACACTAGGGCCCACCACCTACTTAGTCTGTCTCAGCAGATGACGGAGGGCCAAGATCCATCAGGATGACCTCCGTCTCGCACCGACTAACGTCTGCGTCAAAGTACCCAAGGACGGCGCGGCCTATGCCAACGTCAGCGACATCAGCACTAACAGAAGCTGTGGTGGTACCCTCCACCAGGAGGCTGATTTATACCCCCTCCGACCTGGCGATGCCCGGCGCCCAGGTGCCTAGCAGAGAGCATCAGAACAAGGAAACTATCACGGACGGTGAGGCGCCACCAGGTGCCACTGTCCACACAATGGCAGGATCTTCACCATCGCAGCAGTAGCCAGAAAAAGGATTAGTATGGCCTGCCTGCATCGTGACACCTGGCATCGCAGCGCCCACCTCGGCGGGACCACCCCTCTCTTCTTGCCAGCTCCAGGTGACATCACAGGTCCTCCTGACACACTGTTGACGGCACCAGGGCTGTCCCTGGTGGTATCCACCACCGTCGAGGGGGTGATGCACCGGGGCAGTGCCACAGTAGGAATGCCACCGCCAGCCGAGCAGATACCCCAGTTTGAACAACCCCTCTCAGCCACTGCTAGCCCGTGTTGCTACCGGCAGCAGTGGGGCTGGTGGAGCAACAGAAACAGGAATGAAGGCAGCAGAGCTCGCCCCCTTCCTGCCATTCTAACAACCATGACACAGGACAGCGAAGACGTGTTCGGTCTGCAGTGACGTCACCGCATCACCCATTGCACCAGACCACCCAAGCCACAGCAGTAGATGGCACCACCACCAGTAGAAAGTTGTATATTTGCTATGTTATGTTAGTTATATTTACAGCCTGTGCATCCAATTACATGCATGTGAACCACGATCATTGACTTCAACCTGTGGTGCTGACTTATTCCCTGGGTTATGTGTTCTGTCTGTTTATAAAGACTTGGATTCTGTTTGGGTTTTTTTTTTTCTACTTTCTATGGAAATATGTCATCGTCNTGCAAGGGTGAGCTAGTGCAATGTAATGCACGTGTGAGCAAGGCAGTGTCACCATCTGAGTCAGTGATGTTGTGGATTTGGAGTCAAATTGCAGGGCGAAAAGTAAAGTAATTGTAAAACCCATTTAAAAGACTCAGTGACACATGATTATGCAATAGACGCCCCTGTAAATTAATATCAATGTTGTGTTTTATTTCTCATAAATATTGTGTTTTCATTTCACGTCACCACACCCATTTTGCCACGTCATCCAAGTGTTACTGCAAGTAATTATTGTATTTAAATATCTTGTTGAATTTGTGAGCTATAAATTGCACTGGTTAAGTGTTTGTGTTATGCAAATAATTTATTATGTAAATAGTTCTGGTGTGCATTTACCACCATGCTGCGGCTGCGTGTGCCAACCATGAGTCTTCGTCTAGCAGCTCAAGGGGTTGGCCGCGTCACGCTCCGGGTGACTTCATTGTTTTGTGTACCAGCAATGTATAGTATCAATAGTTAACGTTAAATACTTGATCCGTTTCTTGTTTTCAGTACCCGGAGACGCCACCCCTTTCTTCCCCGGGAATAACATCGCCTGGGAAGCTTAATTTCACCCAAATTCTTTGTCAGTACGCTTTCGCTCGTTTTTACAGTGTAGCCTACCTGGCGGGTGTGTGGTCATGATCCGCTTAATTGGTCACTATGTAGTGATGCAGTTGTGATGTGCAAGGTTAATTATACTTCAGTTATCATACTGTGTGTTATTTCAGAGCACGGGCCCTCGTAGCACTTAGGGGCACTGGTCCCCCACTACCTGCATTAAAGTCTATTTTTCAGCATCTTAATTCTGCACAGTTATCAGTTAAATTTTTTTCTATTACCATTAAAGGCATGCAGGCCAGTGTAAATAGGCCCACGACACGACGCACGTAGGTATCAGGTACAAGGGGAGCCTGACTGTAACTTCATCCTGGGACTACTAAAATTTAATTTATCACAAAGGGAATGCCTACGTCCGGGCGGACGGCCCAGACTGCCCTGATATCATCACCCTCATCATCGTTGACTCTGCCAAAAATGTAGTTTGGCGCCTAGTTGAGTCACCCTTTCCAATAATTATTCCCCTCTCTTGTTCACCGTCTTGGAAAACCCTAAAACACTGGCCGCAACAGCATTACAGTCAATTCTCGTATTCACTAAATCGCTAATGCCGTCTGTTTTGCATTTTGCATTTACAGTATGTATTTTCCTACCCACATTATCTAGTTTCTTATCTACTAAATCACTTGCATTAGTTATCTGGCTGTTTACACTACTAATGTGGGTATTTACAGTTCTATTTACACTTTCTTTTACATTATAAATTTTTTTTATCAAGGCTTTTAACATTGCACTCTTTGGCTACCTAATCCCTCAATACTCGTAGTGCTTCCAGGTCTGCAGATATTTTTCTCGTTAACATTCACTGCGATGGTTGTACAAAACAGTCATAATTTTTCAATCTTCAGCTATTACAATTAACTAAAAAAAAATTTAATATCTCCAGTTACTAACCTATTGCCTAACTTGATTTACAATTGGTTAGTTAATAATTGCCTCCATCCCACTTCTGACACCAGTGTTGCAAGATGCCTGAGGAGGGTATCTGAGTTCATGAAGGATGGAGATCTTAATAAAAATAAAATAACTTAATTTGATAATAATGAATTCACACAGCTATTATTTTCAGCATTAATCTATCTATCTCCACTATTACTCTTTTTATTTCTCAGTGAGCACAATATTTAATGTCTATCTCAACTCTAATTAAAGTTCTTCTCAATGTGTCTGCAATGACCTTCCGATTTTCCTGTAGGGTATAGTGAAGAGGAGGTACAGAATCTTTGTACAAGGTTCCAACTTAACACATCCACGATAAAAAGTGCTTACCGGGACAGCCACTGTGTCCCTGAAGAACTAAATGAGATAATAAACTGTACAAAATTGATAGCGTGCAGTTCATCTGAGTGTGAACAGGGGCTCAGTTTAATGAATAACATTGTATCTCCTACCAGGAACAGACTTTTAATACCATTTGTATCTTCACTAAAGTTCATCAAACTGCATGGACCATCCCTCAAAGACTGAAACCCTGTGCTTTATGTTTCAACGTGATTGAGATTACACCTTTCAGCAGTTGATATCTGAACTCGCATAGCTAAAGGATGACACCAAGATGCTGAATTAAATGTTTATGATGCTAGTTTATTATAAATAGTGTTGAATGTAGATGTTTTGTATAATGCCATGTGGCAAGGGTATAGTTTGGTAATATACTGTAGGTTCCCTAATGTAATTATTGTGTGCTGTTTTTTCTGTTTTTTTCTTACATTCAAAATTTTTTCTCCCTATTCGACACCCCTCTTCCCCCAGGTCAGAAATATGAGGAGCTTCGGCACTGTAAAATTTGGGACTACAACACTGTGCACTAGGCAAAGAGACTGCATACATTAATATATCATGTAAGTGCTTGTTTTTTCATAAAACTACTTCAGGAACCACCATGTCACAGATTGTTAATAATCATGGCGACATGTTTTGGTTTTAAGTTGCTAGACTCAAAATTTATTATAATGTCATACAAAAATTTAACCTGTAACACACAAAATACCAAGCACCAACCCAGAAAAAAAATTTAAAATATTTGTGGGTAGTAAGTTGTATATTTGCTATGTTATGTTAGTTATATTTACAGCCTGTGCATCCAATTACATGCATGTGAACCACGATCGTTGACTTCAACCTGTGGTGCTGACTTATTCCCTGGGTTATGTGTTCTGTCTGTTTATAAAGACTTGGATTCTGTTGGGGTTTTTTTTTTCTACTTTCTATGGAAATATGTCATCGTCATGGTAAGTTCTTCAGGGAGATCTATTGTTACATGGGCACCTGAGTGGCGTATCTGAGTTTGTAAGGTATGGAGGTCTTAATAAAAATAAAAGAACTAAATTNTGGGTTTTTTTTTTTCTACTTTCTATGGAAATATGTCATCGTCATGGCAAGTTCTTCAGGGAGATCTATTGTTACATGGGCACCTGAGTGGCGTATCTGAGTTTGTAAGGTATAGAGGTTTTAATAAAAATAAAAGAACTAAATTTGATTTCTAATTTATTTACACTGCTATTATTTACAGCATTAAATTATCTGTCTTGTCTATTACTGTTTTTATAAAACAGTGAGCGCAATATCTGATGTCTATTTCAACTCTAATTAACGTCCTTAATGTCTCTGTTTGGTTACAGTAAATTAACTCACACTCATCATTAATACGTGTTTAGTCTATCTGTTGCCATCATTTGTAATGTCTTTCACTCACGCATCTAGTCCAGTAGTCCAACCTGCCAGCCGCACTCCTCACAGCTTGACACTCAGTCGCAGATTTACCTTCCGCTGATCACTTCTTTCGCCGCTCGTTCTTCTATCACCCGGAACTCATGCACTCATCAACTCATCAACCCCAACAACACTCCTGCTTGGAGGCCTGTCACACTTTTATATTGGTCGCCCTAACCATCTGGAAGGTTCAATGCACCCCGAGTCACATTGAGAGAACGAAGTCAGTAATCCAGAGCATTCNAGTCGCAGATTTACCTTCCGCTGATCACTTCTTTCGCCGCTCGTTCTTCTATCACCCTGAACTCGTGCACTCATCAACTCATCAACCCCAACAACACTCCTGCTTGGAGGCCTGTCACACTTTTATATCGGTCGCCCTAACCATCTGGAAGGTTCAATGCACCCCGAGTCACATTGAGAGAACGAAGTCAGTAATCCAGAGCACTCTTCAGATAAACGCAGAAATCAATACAACCAGGGTCAGCAGCGTGCGCCGCAAAAAGGATTATCATGTTGGCTCGCTTTTTGTAACATATACGCGGTTCGCTTGCCTGCCATTCAAAATATTTCATTGTCATGCTGCCCCGTTATCATCACTACTCTGTCCTTCTCTTCCGCCAGCTCGCAATATTAATTAGATACTCATAATACTGGTTACTGTGGGATCTAAGGAAGCACAATGCAACAACTTGCTTGCACTGCATTCTGCCTACCTCAACAGTTAAATAGCTTGCATCCAGGACCGGATTTCACATGTGAGCTACCAACTTTTTAAAAAAAATCTTACATTTTTTTATTGCCTATAAACTTTTATTTCTAGTAAATATGAAATCAATTTTAATTAAACTGTATATAACAAAAAGAAACTGAAATTGAATTGTACATAAGAAAGAAATTGAAGTGTAGGTAGTAATAAATAGCAAATGTAATAACAGATTTTTTTATCAGACCTATTAACTTTAATGAGAAGGATGGAACTCTTTTTTGTCATCAACAAGTTTTTTAATGTTGGGAGAGTAGGTAGTGGCTGCCAATTCGAATACAGTTGTCCAAGTGTTCATCAGTGAGTCTGTTTCTATACTTATTTTTAATAAATTTCATGCTGGAAAAAAGAAATCTCACACAGATATGTAGAGCTGAACATTGCCTTCACTTTGAGACAAACCTGGACCAAAATTGGGTATTTTTCTTGAGGAACAAGAGGTCAAATATTTTCAGAGCTCGAAGAAAGCGATTTTACAGATAAATCATTTTGAAAATCAATCATTTCCAACTCCACTGCAGCATTGTCTTCTTGAATATCAAAATGCTCTATGACAGAAGTAGAGAACTCTTCAGCATCAATCTCTATAAAAGGCGATTTGACAAACTGTGCAACAATTGAAATCCTTTTGAAATCTTGGAAGCGTTTGTTGAATTCACTTCTCAAATCTGAAATAATTTCAACGTATTGTTTGCTGTTGTAAGGAGGCGTTGAAGACCCTTGCTTGTCAAGGGTTTGTTTCAAACAGGCAAAGTGTTTGTATTCACCTTGGATGGTATTTTTTTCCCACAGTTCCAACTTTTTTGAGAATGAAGCAACTTCTAAAATTGTTCCGCCAATATCTTTATCCTTACCTTGAAGCTGCAAGTTAAAGATATTTAACTTTTCAGTGATGTCTGCGAGGAAAACAAAATCCTGCAGCCAAACCGGATCTTCTAGTTCACGGAAGGATTCGCCTCGTTCTTTCAAAAATTCTACTAAGGCAGGAAGCAACTCTTGAAAACGTTGTAAAACTCTGCCTCTACTCAACCAACGAACTTCCGTATGAAGCAGTAGATCACCATACTGGCAATCTAGTTCATCAGTCAGTGCTCTGAACAAACGTCTCTGCATTGCATGTGCTCTAACTTTGTTCACTATTTTTATGACTGTTTTCATTACATTGTTCATACTAGACAGAAATTTCGAAAAGCTGTTGTCTTTACGACACAAGGTTATGAATCCCTTCTCTCTGCCTACCATCACAGGAGCTCCATCAGTTGTTAAGCCCACCAACTTATTTATAGGAATATTTTCAGAGTTGATAAGATCTTTAACTGCTAAAAATATGTCCTGTCCTGTAGTGCGTCCTGTTAACGGTATAATCTTTACCAGCTCCTCTCTTATTTCAAAATTATCAAAAACCATTCTTGCAAAAACGGCCAACTGTGCTGTATCAACTATATCAGTCGATTCGTCAAGTTGCAGGGAGAAATAGCTGCAGCGATCAANTTCGTCAAGTTACAGGGAGAAATAGCTGCAGCGATCAAAGTCAGTTTTAAGTTGTGAGGTAACGTTAGAACTCATAACCTCAACCCTTCTCATTACTGTATTTGCAGAAAGCTGTATAGATTTAATAGCAGACATTATCTCAGTTTTATTTTTGAAACTATCAAATAATGCATCTGCAGCTTCTAAAAATTCAGGTTTGATTATTTCACCGTCTTCGTATAGTTTCTTATTCTGTGCAATAATATTTGAAACTCGGAATGACGCCTCAGTTGCTGCTTTATTGTTGTTTAATGGTTTTAAAAAAGTTGATTGTTGAGCATTAAGTTTAGATTCTAGCTGCTTTACCTTTTCTTTCCTTAGAACAGAATTCAGTGGAAAATCCTTTTCAATCCCTGCGTTAACGGTTTTGAAGTGACGTTTGACGTTCCCTTTCTTCCCAACTGATACACTTGCAGAGCACAGTAAACACACACATTTGTGCTGGTCCTGGGTAAAGAAGTAATCGGTTTCCCATTCCGAATGAAAGTGATAAGTTTTTTGTTTTTGCTTGAAAATGCCATCACGCGTATACAATAAACTATGAGATGAAGCTGGCAATGGCAGTTGCGTGGGAAAAACAAGCAGTTGTTGTCATCACCGCCCCCTGTCGTCAGCGTCAGCTCAGTAGAGGAATCAAGGCTAGCCAACCGGAGCGTTAACGCGATCTACCGAAAATGTCCCCGCGAGCTACTCGTAGCTCGCGATCTACGGTTTGACAATGACTGCCTTAGAATGTGCTTTTTTTTCCTCATATCATCAAACATTTCTAAGCTGCTGAAGGATTTTGCAAGATGTCGATAATGCCTAAAGATATCTGTTTCTCTTAAATTTGCAACAAAGTCTGACAGCCATATATTTTAGTAACAAATTGCCCTAAATCTGTGTTTGCTNGAGTAGCTCGCGATCTACGGTTTGACAATGACTGCCTTAGAATGTGCTTTTTTTTCCTCATATCATCAAACATTTCTAAGCTGCTGAAGGATTTTGCAAGATGTCGATAATGCCTAAAGATTTCTGTTTCTCTTAAATTTGCAACAAAGTCTGACAGCCATATATTTTAGTAACAAATTGCCCTAAATCTGTGTTTGCNTCTGTTTCTCTTAAATTTGCAACAAAGTCTGACAGCCATATATTTTAGTAACAAATTGCCCTAAATCTGTGTTTGCTAACAGCATTAATATGTGCTTTCAAAGTTTGTTACACTTCATTTTATAAAGTTTTAATATGACGAATCTACATTTAAATTCGAAAAATATTTTTTAAATATAAAAGTATGGGTCTGCTGTTGAGATATTGTCATGTTAGTATTTTAACACCAATATTTGGGTGTTTATTTTTTGTGTTTAAAAGCTGTCGCTTGGACCTTGGGTCAGTGTTTGGGAGTTGTAACCCCTCTAGAACGATACATGGAAGTCAATTTGCTGTAGCAGCCGGAACTACGTGGTTTTGAAACAGCGGTCGATGCCTTACCGGGGGGGCCCTTCCTTTTATAATTTCCGTGTCCCGACTGCCGAGGGACTACTTTCAGGGTTTATGGATATGGGGCAGTGTCTGCTCTCACGAGCACTGACTGGGCTTTGACGTTGTCAGTGGTCTTAGCGGTTGGGAGTGCGGAGCAAGCTCGGCCATGTTTTTAAGTTGTTGGCAACCTGTGAAGGAGTCAGTTGTGGATGGCTCGGAAATTGGCGGGGGCGCCTACTGTGGCCTTTTTATGATTGAGGTTATGTGATGTGTTTGTGCGGGTGGTTTTGGATGACCCGGCTAGCCTCGCAGCGCAGTAGGACCAGAGATTAGGATAGCGCCGGCACTGGATTTTAAGCAGAGTATTCATGCTTGTTTCATTATTATGTACTTTAGCCTTAGAATTAATTACATATTAGGGTCTAAATTACTGTTGTGATTTATGCAACCACACCCTCCCCTCTCGGACAGACTAGAAGTAACTCAAGTGTGAGGTGCCCCAATAGTTGCAAGGAAGCAGCTAGTAACTGTATGAGTGAGAATTTTGTATGTTCTTTGTGCCAGGAAAAGTCAGAGAGTTTTCTCTTATTCTAATGTTAATACAGAAAAGTTATTTTTAAAGTTATTGTTGTTTCATGATGTTAAATGCCTTGTGGGTACATTNATTCTAATGTTAATACAGAAAAGTTATTTTTAAAGTTATTGTTGTTTCATGATGTTAAATGCCTTGTGGGTACATCAGTATTTAGTAGTGTGTAATATGTTGAAACCTATTTCAGTCCCTGGCCAGATGAAGACACATTGGCACCATAAACAGATGTTCATAGCATGCCAAAACTCTAATATTTTCCTATTTTCACAACTTTATACAAAAATAACAGCTTACCTTTCCCCATAAGATCAATGNTAGTAGTTAGTAGTGTGTAAAATGTTGAAACCTATTTCAGTCCCTGGCCAGATGAAGACACATTGGCACCATAAACAGATGCTCATAGCATGCCAAAACTCTAATATTTTCCTATTTTCACAACTTTATACAAAAATAACAGCTTACCTTTCCCCATAAGATCAATGTTTAATCCAGCAGTTAGAATCCCAGTACCAAAAAAAAAAACCAAGAATTTTTACAATTTGTAAACAATGCACAAATGTAATGAAATATTCTGAAGTACAAGTTATTATAGATGAAGAAATAAATAGAAATATGTATATTCACACTTTTTTATTTTTACCATTGTGATGGTGTCACACCTATCACCAAGTGTAAGCGCCTAGAATTCCTCGCAATATTTGCTGTTGGTTTCTACGTGAGCTACGTGGGAAGTGCCGATGTAGACTTGGCTTACCTGGGTGCGAGCGCCCCGTCTGACCTCTGCTACTGCTGGGTTCTGGGTTTAAGAGCTGGCGGTATAGTAGCGCGCTGGCCACTGGTCTGCCTTCTCGACGGCTCTTCGTGCCTTACCCGTCGACCTGCATGTCTCCAGAACAACAGACGATGTGGGTCAGTTTGTGATGTCACCAGGGGCGCTCTATGCTACTTGAACATCAGAAATCCTTCTAGAAGGGGACGCAAATCGAATATAAGGCTCATGTTCTCCTCTTTTGTTGAACTATGCACAACATTTTAAACAGTGAAGCTTTCCAATATTTTTAAAAGAATTTGCTTATTCTAATATGAAAAACATAATTGTACTGTTCGCCAAAATTTTTGTGTTTTCCTAATCTAAACTATTCAAAAGAATAATGCAATTTTTCTATTTAAAAAGCAGATTTAATGACAGATAATATTTAAAATGATGGGAAAGTAATTCCGTTGCATTATATAGCTAAAAAAAATGAAAAATCTTTTTCATAAAGAGTTGGAGGTTGTTCTCTATAATGAAGACAGCCACATATTTCAATTTTTAAATTGATATTTCAATTACTTGCATAGTACAAAAAAGATTTGACAAAGTAAGCTCTTTATTTTATAGTTTAATTGGCCTGAAAGTCATTATAATTAGGTAATTCCGGCTACTTGCAAAAGCGCATTACATAATGTTGAAGCTACAGTACAATGTCGCCGTGACTGGTCCTGTTACTTCTGTGTTGCAGGTACAAATTTGTGTCACTCCTCCCATCACTAGAAACGATGAGCAGGTGTGATTTTTATTATACTGATCTATTATAGGTGCAAGTAAAAAAATTGTAACTTGCTTGGTGAAGAGTGACTGAGTGAGTGAATGAAGAGATTTGGGCTGCTCTTTAACAGCAAGGTCTAGAGAGTCAATGGGGGTGGTTAAGGTGAGTATAAAATCAAAAGGCAGGGGAAAACTGGATAACTGGATAACTGGATAAATGCCAGCTGCATCGTTCAGCATGATTCCCACATGCGAAAAGCCGGGAGTGACCCAGCTGGGGATTGAACCCGGTTCACCTTTGTGGGAGGTTAGCGGGCTAACCGCTCAGCCACCACAGCCCCTTGGTTAAGAGAATCTTGTTATTATAGTAAACATATGATTTTTCCTTGTTTCAGTATTGAGTAGCAGTTCAGACACTGTTAACTGACATATTTATTCTACTTATACTTATAGTATCTGTTTCAGTAAAAAGATAAAAAAAAAAAAAAACCTTTATTACAATACCAAACATTAATTTTGTTGCAGGTTTTGAACAGCATTGATGCTGGAGCAACTTCTGTTATAGTGCNAGAGTAGCAGTTCAGACACTGTTAACTGACATATTTATTCTACTTATACTTATAGTATCTGTTTCAGTAAAAAGATAAAAAAAAAAAAAAAACTTTATTACAATACCAAACATTAATTTTGTTGCAGGTTTTGAACAGCATTGATGCTGGAGCAACTTCTGTTATAGTGCGTGTTGATCTGCAGAATTTCAGATTGGAAGTATCTGATAATGGTTGCGGAATGGACATGGAAGACATTGACAGAGTGGGCACAAGGTACATAGCATATTTGGTTTTATTATCTGTGTGCATGTTGGCCTTGTAATTAAGTAGGCAGCATATTTGATGGTCTACATTTCAGCCTGATTTTTACTCCAGACTACAGTTAGTCGTGCAGTAATAATGTCTCACTTCAGTGACATTAGTAATTTGCGACAGCGCCATTTCTTCTTGCTATGACCTTATTTTTCTGGCATTTTTCAACCATAACAAATACAAAGAAATTCATGAGAAAGATTTTCTTTATTTTGTTTTATACAAATGTAGTCATGTGGGACTTCACAGAACAGTTTGTTTATGATATACAGCATCAATATTAATCGTCAGACACCCCTGGAAAGTAAATGATATTTGCCATACAGATCATAATCTTATAAAAGACCCTGACATTCCATGTCAAGTGGTCCAATCAAAAAACCTGACCCTCTTCGATTTTGTTCCAATTTGGCTCACATAATGTACTACCAGAGATAGTACTATACATTAATTTTTAGATTTTTTGGTGATGCAGTTTTTAGGTTACAGCCCTCTGAAATCTTAAAAATTTCACATTTTCCCATTCTCATCTGATTACAAAATTGACTGTTACTTGAGCTACAAACATGGTAGAAGGCAGAACTAAAAAGCATTTTGTAGTTTATTTTCCATGCTTTCATANTTTGGCTCACATAATGTACTACCAGAGATAGTACTATACATTAATTTTTAGATTTTTTGGTGATGCAGTTTTTAGATTACAGCCCTCTGAAATCTTAAAAATTTCACATTTTCCCATTCTCATCTGATTACAAAATTTACTGTTACTTGAGCTACAAACATGGTAGAAGGCAGAACTAAAAAGCATTTTGTAGTTTATTTTCCATGCTTTCATATGATGTATAGCAGGGTGTCTCAATCTTATATCCGCATGTACCTCTATTTAATTTTCCAAAAGACTGTGTACCCCTTCAACAAATTAAAATAAAACCTCTAGGTATAGAAAAAATAAGGTTTTTATTAATAAACGAATGAATGATTGATTACATTGTAATCATTACAAAATTATTAATGTGACGGATGGGCTTGTTTGTAATCACAAATTTTATCTACATTTGAAGCAATTTTGGAAAGTTTTAGCCTTAATTCGAACTCAGCTTTAAGTCTATTTCTATATTTTGTTTTTATCAAAACAAAGTGTGAAAATCTACTCACATAAATAGGTTGTTGCGAATGGAAAAAGAAAATTTACAGCTTTACGTGAGAGTTCTGGATATTCTTGCTGTCTTGCTGCCCAAAAATCACTTAAAAACATCTTTGTAAAATCAGCTTTCAGGGTATCATCTGCGGATATTTCTATTAATGACTCTTGTTGCTGAATACTCAAACCAGTGTTTATACTTTCAGTTAAAATCGTATTAAATGGGTTTCGAATCCAGTCTTCTGAATGGTCAATGTGTGGAAAATATTTTTTTAGTTCGTCAGACAGCTGAGAAAGATGAAGAGTAATTTTAGCCTTCAATTTTTCATCGACTAATAAGGTATTTATCATAACAAATTCATGCAGAAGAGGAAAACATTCAACAATGTTTGATCTCAAGCAAGTTTTCCAAAATTATATTTTTTTTATAAGTGCGGATATTTTATCCTGCACATTGAATGCGTTGCATGCGGATCCTTGCATTGAAGAATTTAACTCATTGAGACAAGAAAAAATGTCAGCTAAATAGGTTACTCTCTGAAGCCAGATTTCGTCTTCAAGTCGTGACTTGAGAGTAAAGTCACTATCCTTCAAAAATAAATACATTTCGTGAAGGAGTTCTATGAACCGAGCTAATATTCTGCCTCTTGATAACCAACGCACTTCACAGTGCAATAGTAATGTAACATGTTCGCTATCCATATCTTGACACAATAATGCGAATAGTCTGGAATTAAGTGGACATACTTTTATGTAATTTATTATTTTGACAACCTCAGACAGCACTGATGATAGCTCTTGCGGCATTATCTTGCTTGCGAACGCTTCTCTGTGCAATGCACAATGAGTACTTTTAGCTGCAGGAGCAACATTTTTAACCCTGGTAATCAGTCCTGATATGCTTCCTGTCATGGACTTGTCACCATCAGTTGATATACCCACACACTTTGCCCAATCGATACCATGTTCCTTAAAAAAATAACTATAACCTTGAATATATCTTGTGCTCTTGTCGTGGATTCCAAGGTGCTACAAAACAGAAAATCTTCTTTTGAAATATTTTCATGCACGTATCTAACAAAAACATTTAATTAGCTCCAGATGTCGTCGTAGTAAAGATGGCTTCATCAAATTATTCGTAAGAACTTCTGAACATAATATGCACTGTGGTTCTGGGTATTGCGATTCTTCTTTATATGAAAATCCAAACTTTAGATTCTCCACGTCATTTTTTTTTATATTTTTTTTTCGATGGCACGTTTGTATTTTCTGGAATATTTCCATTCGCGCATGCCTCATTTGTCGATTGCCGCCCGCCATTACGTAAATCTTGCCGTGTATCCCCTACGCCCAACTGATGTACCCCACTTTGAGAAACGCTGATGTATAGGATCATCAGTTTTGGGAATAAATTCTTTTCAAAGTCAACTGATTCAAATTTTTAACTTGAATATCTCAAAAAGTGTCTCTTCAAAAATTTGTCAAAATATTAACACATGAAATTACATATTTCAGCATTGTTTGTATAAAGTTTTATCATGGGAACGTAATGGGATAATATATTTTACAATTTTTGAAACTTACCTTGTGCATGTTAGCCATGTGTNGGACTTTATTTGGAGGTGGTATGTAATTTTTTTTTATTCTACATTAGTAATTTTAAAAATTGTGAAAACTATCATATTACAGTTATTGGGACCAAACACTAGTTACAGGCAGGTTTTGACAGGTAGGCTGTGAGATATTGATTATCATAAACTGCAACATGGCTATTTTGTAGCAGGTCAGGACAGGTTACAGGCCTAAAGAAGGAAGGTCAAGCCGCAGGTATGAACAAGCAGCTAGGTGACTCATGCTGGGTGACAACAGGAGCTTGTGTGAGGAAGCAGCACACAGTATTCACTTGTCATGTATTTGTCTTAGAACGAAGATTTGTGTGCACTGAATTGGTTTTTATATAAGCTAGGACATAATTAGTTTTAGTCCAATAAGAACTTCATGCAGTTTTCTGTTCCAACAACTGCTATATTGTTTGTCCATATATGGCCTTCTTGAGTCTCCAAAGTGATTCGTTGCTCTAGTGTTCTGGCTTAGTTTCTGGAGGTGGAATAACATAAATCTCTTCATCCAGGTTTCCATGTAGGAATGCAATAGTTAACATCAATTTGAGAAATGTTCAGATCTTCTTTCACTGCTAGCACAAACAAATATCTTAGTGATGGATATTTTATAACTGGTGAGAATGTCTCTTGATAATCTAGTCCTTTTTGGTTGAAAAAATTCCTTGACAACTAGGCTTGCTTTGTATCTTTCCAATTAGGTCTTCAGCTTTCTTTGCTTTGAAGACCCATTTCACAGATAGTGGTTCTTGCTTGCCTGGTGGAAATTCTAACCATTCAAAAATTTAATTATTTTTAAGGAATTTATTTCTTCCTCAATTGCACTTTGCCACTTGGGAGCATTTGGACTGTCCATTGCTTCTTTTCACAGTCAGAAGTTTNTATTTCTTCCTCAATTGCACTTTGCCACTTGGGAGCATTTGGACTGTCCATTGCTTCTTTTCACAGTCAGAAGTTCATTACAATTTCCTGAAGCAAAGTAATATATGAAATCTGACAATATTATAGGTTTTGACACACGTGATGATCTTCTGATGTTTTGTTGTGGTGACTCATCATCAGCCATCCTGGAATTCTCTCTGTTGTCCAAAATATCTTCAACTGGAGTCTTCAACCCAAAAAAATGGAACAGCTTCATCCTCACTAAGTGGTTCATTTGGTGTACTTTGTAGACATTTTTCATTCAGCTAATTGTTGGAAGAGATAATTCTTTTTTTTTTTTTTTTTTTTTTTTTTGGACTTTTCTTGTTTGGAAGTTTGTTGCAGGTGCCAAAATCCTTTTTTTCTCAAAAAAAAATTATATCTCTGCTGATAGCTGGCTTACTATTTGTTGGGACAATAAGAAGGTACCCCTTAACGCTATCTGAATAATCAAGTTAAATAAATAATAAATGAGTTAAATAAATAATTTTAATAAAAAATAAATTAATTCCTTTGATTTTGGGTCTTACTTTTTACATCTCTCATTTGGCACATGTGCCATTGCTTGGCAAATAAAAGTTTTTATGTTACCTAGGTCAGGTTTTGATCCATTTAAGGGTTCATATGGTGTCCAACCCTGTACACCTTCGGTCAGTGAGCAATTTTTGAGTTATACAGCCTCAGTGACGCTTCTACCCATTATTCCTTAGGTAACTCAGCATACATTATCATGCTTATCGCCTTTTCCACAATTGACCTGTTGACATGCTCAACTACACCGTTCTGCTGTGGTGTATGTCTCACAGTTTGTTGGTATTGAACACCCAGTTTGGTTGGCTGTGTCTTCAAGTATCTGCTGATGTATTCACCACCATCGATGGGAAGTATTATCATCTTCCTCCCTGTTTGCCATTTTGCTATGGCAATAAATACCAAGATTAACTTGATAAAAACTTGATAAATTCCAAGATTAACACTCTTTTCTTTCAAACAATAGATGTCTATGCATTTCAATGTGTCATGTATCAGTCTCAGAAAATGTTTATTTTTCAGTGCTCTGTTTTTATGGTAGTAAAACAGTTGGGTTTGACACAGGTATATGACCAGCAAGTGCCATTCATTAAAAGATCTGCAATCTCGTCTCACCCACTTTGGCTTCCGTGGGGAAGCCCTGGCAAGCTTGCGTGAAGTTACAGGCTTTTTGACAATTGAGTCTCGTCCCACCAGTAGGGATGAGACTTACTGCAAGACATTCATCCGTGGCAAGCCATATCAAGCAGCAGTGTCCGAGACGAAGCGGCAGTCGTCTGGGACAACAGTGACAGCAGTGGAGTTCATGTACAACTTGCCAGTGAGGCGGAAACGAATTAAGGAGGCAATTGATCTTGAGGAGATTAAGTTCCAACTGGAGTGTATTGCAGTGATACATCCACAGGTACAATTCATGTTAGTGTTTCAAATGGTTGTGTTGTTATATTAAAGTTTACCTTAGCACTTGTATTGCATTCATATTTTCTGCCATTTTAAAATTATATGCAGTGTATGCTAGGACTAAAGTATGATTAAAGTATTCCTAAATTAAGCATTTAAAGGTGTTTGAAAATGTTTAAGTTTGCTAATAAGAACACTTTATTGCATATGGACCTGTTGTTCACACATTTATGCAACATACAACCAGTGGTACATACCTGCGAAGGAGGTTGCAGAAAGTTTATGAATACTGAAAATATAATAGCTTGATCTAAAAGAGCACAAAACTTAGTAATAATAATGCACAGAATCACCAAAAAATTCTCTCTCCAGCTTACACCCCAACAGTCCATAGAAATTTTCTAGTTTTTTTTTTTTGACAATGCCCATTATAATTTGACGTGGCTCCGGCGAGGGAAGGGGAGGAAGGAAGCAATGTAATGGGCTCACAGCACCTTGCTCATGTTTTGGCAGGATAATAGCCTGCTGAAAATGGCTTGACGTACTTCTTACTGGCTGCTCTAGAAGTTGTGGCAGGTTTTTGAGGTTCATGTGTGAAGTGGTTTCAAACCATAGGCGACTAGTGATGCACCTATCCTTGATTCCTTAAAACCATAGGGAACTTGTGATACACTGTTACTTATGTGTTACATGCAATGTGGAGATGTTATGGCATCTCCACATTCAACGTTATACTTAGGATGACTGTTTGGTGGGTTCAGCTTCCGACATGGTCGTGATACAACCAAACATGTTCAGCTCCCAACATGGTTGTGATACAACCAGACATACAATAGAAATGCAACATAGCATGCACTTACTGTTGCTTATTGTGAATTAAGCAGGTCACTTTCACAGAAAATTTAGATAAATGGATCCGACTCATTAGAAGGCTGTCGTAGGCTGTTACAGTACAAAGAAGTTTGAAAAACTCACGGGAAAAGAATTAATGCATAATTTTCCTGGGGAATAATGGGGTGGGTGATGAGGACCAATTATTTCAATTAACTAATTTTACAAAATCACGTAGACAAAGACTATTGTTCATTGCATGAAGAGAGAAAAAATTGCTGTACCCAGGAGTCACTATGCAGCATGGCCTATCCACTTCACGCTCTGTATTAGATTAGCGACAGTGGCATGGCCCTGTTAGCAGGAAGTTAAGTGCCACCATCTTAGAACAAATGGAACATTTTTCACAAAAATGAAATTACAAAAATATTTTAGTGGGAAAGCTTTGTTACTTACATACATGAACATTTTGACTAGGCCTTTGTGACTGAGCAGTTAGACTGCTCGCCTCCCACCTAGGCGAACCGGGTTCAATCTCCAGCCTGTTCACTCTGGATTTTCGCAAGTGGGAATCGTGCCAGATGATGCAATTGGTTGATGGGTTTTCTGTGGGATCTCCCGTTTCCCCCGCCCCTTCATTCCGACACTGCTCCACACTCACCTCACGTCACCCTCATTGGCTTTCAAGACCTCAATGTTAATAGCAGCCTTAATCACTTCACTCACTCAACATTTGAACCCGTGCATACCATACATAAACCATTTTCAATACAAAAAGACAAAAATAGAATTTTATGCTTAAATTCTGTTTCAGCTCTCACCGTACCCAGACTGTGTCAGGCCTTGCTGCAGGTGCAACTGAAAAGTAAAGACAAAAACATTACAAAATACACTTATACTGATAATATTAACTAAATCCCCTAATTGCAGTTTTACTTGGTCGGGGTAGGTTGTAAGGTTGGCACTGGTGAAGCCAGTGACTCATTCTGAAGTCAGTTTACGTTAGTTTTTATTTAATGTGAATTAGTGTTGTTTGGAAATATTGTGTTGTTACACTCATTGCGATTATATACATTTAATCTAGACTCTACTTTTGAAGATTNTATTTCTTCCTCAATTGCACTTTGCCACTTGGGAGCATTTGGACTGTCCATTGCTTCTTTTCACAGTCAGAAGTTTATTACAATTTCCTGAAGCAAAGTAATATATGAAATCTGACAATATTATAGCCATCCTGAAATTCTCGCTGTTGTCCAAAATATCTTTATCTGGAGTCTTGAACCCAAAAAATGGAACAGCTTCATCCTCACTAAGTGGTTCATTTGGTGTACTTTGTAGACATTTTTCATTCAGCTAATTGTTTGGAAGAGATAATTCTTTTCTTTTTTTGGACTTTTCTCCTTTGGAAGTTTGTTGCAGGTGCCAAAATGCTTTTCTTCTAAAAAAATTACATCTCTGCTGATAGCTGGCTTACTATTTGTTGGGGCAATAAGATGGTACCCCTTAATGTTATCTGAATAATCAAGTTAAATAAATAATAAATAAGTTACATAAATAATTTTAATAAAAAATAAATTAATTCCTTGGATTTTGGGTCTTACATTTTACATCTCTAATTTGGCACATGTGCCATTGCTTGGCAACTAAAAGTTTTTATGTTACCTAGGTCAGGTTTTAATCCATTTCAGGGTTCATATGGTGTCCAGACCTGTACAGCTTTGGTCAGTGAGCGATTTTTGAGTTATACAGCCTCAGTGACAGCTTCTACCCAATATCCCTTAGGTAACCCAGCATACATTATCATGCTTATCGCCTTTTCCACAATCGACCTGTTGACATGCTCAACTACACCGTTCTGCTGTGGTGTATGTCTCACAGTTTGTTGGTATTGAACACCCAGTTTGGTTAGCTGTGTCTTCAAGTATCTGCCGATGTATTCACCACCATCGATGGGAAGTATTATCATCTTCCTCCCTGTTTGCCATTTTGCTACAACAATAAATACCAAGATTAACTTGATAAATTCCAAGATTAACACTCTTTTCTTTCAAACAATAGATGTCTGTGTATTTCAATGTGTCATGTTTCAGTCTCAGAAAATGTTTATTTTTCAGTGCTCTGTTTTTATGGTAGTAAAACAGTTGGGTTTGACACAGGTATATGACCAGCAAGTGCCATTCATTAAAAGATCTGCAATCTCGTCTCACCTACTTTGGCTTCCGTGGGGAAGCCCTGGCAAGCCTGCGTGAAGTTACAGGCTTTTTGACAATTGAGTCTCGTCCCACCAGTAGGGATGAGACTTACTGCAAGACATTCATCCGTGGCAAGCCATATCAAGCAGCAGTGTCCGAGACGAAGCGGCAGTCGTCTGGGACAACAGTGACAGCAGTGGAGTTCATGTACAACTTGCCAGTGAGGCGGAAACGAATTAAGGAGGCAATTGATCTTGAGGAGATTAAGTTCCAACTGGAGTGTATTGCAGTGATACATCCACAGGTACAATTCATGTTAGTGTTTCAAATGGTTGTGTTATTATATTAAAGTTTACCTTAGCACTTGTATTGCATTCATATTTTCTGCCATTTTAAAATTACATGCAGTGTATGCTAGGACTAAAGTATGATTAAAGTATTCCTAAATTAAGCATTTAAAGGTGTTTGAAAATGTTTAAGTTTGCTAATAAGAACACTTTATTGCATATGGACCTGTTGTTCACACATTTATGCAACATACAACAAGTGGTACATACCTGCAAGGAGGTTGCAGAAAGTTTATGAATACTGAAAACATAGTAAATAGCTTGATCCGAAAGGGCACAAAACTTAGTAATAATAATGCACAGAATTACCAAAAAATTGTGTCTCCAGCCTACACCATGACAGTCCATAGAACTTTTCTAATTTTTTTCTGACAAGGCCCATTATAATTTGACATGGCTCCGGCGAGGGAAGGGGAGGAAGGAAGCAATGTAATGGGCTCACAGCACCTTGCTCATGTTTTAGCAGGATAATAGCCTGCTGAAAATGGCTTGACGTACTTCTTACTGGCTGCTCTAGAAGTTGTGGCAGGTTTTTGAGGTTCATGTGTGAAGTGGTTTCAAACCATAGGCGACTAGTGATGCACCTATCCTTGATTCCTTAAAACCATAGGGAACTTGTGATACACTGTTACTTATGTGTTACATGCAATGTGGAGATGTTATGGCATCTCCACATTCAACGTTATACTTAGGATGACTGTTTGGTGGGTTCAGCTTCCGACATGGTCGTGATACAACCAAACATGTTCAGCTCCCAACATGGTTGTGATACAACCAGACATACAATAGAAATGCAACATAGCATGCACTTACTGTTGCTTATTGTGAATTAAGCAGGTCACTTTCACAGAAAATTTAGATAAATGGATCCGACTCATTAGAAGGCTGTCGTAGGCTGTTACAGTACAAAGGAGTTTGAAAAACTCACGGGAAAATAATTAATGGATAATTTTCCTGGGGAATAATGGGGTGGCACTACTCCTGGTTAATAAAGTTAATTGATTAAAATGTTTTAGTGCAAGACAAAGACTATTGTTCATTGCATGAACAGAGAAAAAATTGCTGTACCCAGGAGTCACCATGCAGCATGGCCTATCCACTTCACGTTCTGTATTAGATTAGCGACAATGGCATGGCCCTGTTAGCAGGAAGTTAAGTGAAGTGCCACCATCTTAGAATAAATGGAACATTTTTCACAAAAATGAAATTACTAAAATATTTTACTGGGAAAACTTTGTTACTTACATGCATGAACATTTTGCCTGGGCCTTTGTGACTGAGCAGTTAGACTGCTCGCCTCCCACCTAGGCGAACCGGGTTCAATTCCCAGTCTGTTCACTCTGGATTTTCGCAAGTGGGAATCGTGCCAGATGATGCGATTGGTTGATGGGTTTTCTGTGGGATCTCCCGTTTCCCCCCGCACCTTCATTCCGACACTGCTCCACACTCACCTCACGTCACCCTCATTGGCTCTCAAGACCTCAATGTTAAGAGCAGCCCAAATCTCTTCACTCACTCAACATTTGAACCCTTGCATACCATACATAAACCATTTTCAATACAAAAAAACAAAAATAGAATTTTGTGCTTAAATTCTGTTTCAGCTCCCACCGTACCCAGACTGTGTCAGGCCTTGCTGCAGGTGCAACTGAAAAGTAAAGACAAAAACATTACAAAATACACTTATACTGATAATATTAACTAAATCCCCTCATTGCAGTTGTGACTTGGTCGGGGTAGGTTGTACGGTTGGCACTGGTGAAGCCAGTGACTCATTCTGAAGTCAGTTTACGTTAGTTTTTATTTAATGTGAATTCGTGTTGTTTGGAAATATTGTGTTGTTACACTCATTGCGATTATATACATTTAATCTAGACTCTACTTTTGAAGATTACAAGCATCACTATATGATCACCTGTGTCACACAATAGCGTCTACACTTCTCTGGCGTGTGGATCCAATATGCAGCACTACCTGATGTTGCCTTCATTCGTGCTCTTACTGAAAGTGTAACGTTACAGTGGAGCACTCGTGCCTACCACGTGGAATCCGAACTACGAGGCTGCCCTGATGTTGCCCGTGTGGTTGGATGAAAGTGCGATTGTCAGCTGACGCACACAATGGCTATGAACATTGGGTGTGGTCACAACCACTGATGATGATGCTGATGGTCACTCGTGTGGTATTATGCTAACTTTAGGTACAGTGCACTACTGGGACTGCTGTTGGAATACGGCACAATAAACAATTGCAAGGCGCGACTCACATCAAAATATTAACTCATGTTGGTTACGTGAAGTATCTTCAAATTATCAGTCCATTTAAAGAATGATTGAAATTTTTCTTGTTCTTTTGTGCTTCCTTCACCAGTAACTAAATATAATATTATAACATCTGGTTGAGGCATGAACCTAACATTGCCCACTTACTGCCAATTGCCTTTGCTAGCTAATTTTAAGAATATTAACTTATAATTTGCTCAATTTTTAGGCTTCTGGATTTGAGCTGCGTTAAGGATTTCTTCTCCAACGTTTTGGCAGTTGAAGCTGCCATCATCAGGGAACAATACCTGACCAATTGAGGACAATTTTTTTTTCCCTAACCTACCCTATTTCTAAGTGTTAAGTGTGAGCCCAAGGTAGGGATGGGAGCTAATTGTGTCTCAAGGTGAACCCTATACTCCTACAAGGGAAGGAATTCATGTAAGGAGACATGCATCGCGGCAGAGAGGGATTGGGCAGCCATGGCCAGGGATTGGGGCCATGACTACCTCCCTATAGTTAACCTATAACTAAGAAGAGAAAGGGAAAAACCTGCATAGGCAATGTAAAAGGAAAGAATTCAAAATTATTGCATGCATCAATAGAAATGCTACAGGAAGCAGAGCGGTTGGAATCATGCTCTTTATTAGTGGGAGAGAAAGACTAGTAGAGAGGGGGTGGACATTTTCTTCTTTATTTAATTTATTGGTGCTGTCTTAACCAGAGTGATGCTTGCACATCACTCTGGTGAGGGAAGTGGCGCAACGGAGCCTCTTCCCTCCGAATCCCCAGTAGATTTCCGAATACTAAAATAAAGGGAAAAGACCTGCCAGTGAGTGTCAGCAGTGCCGACACTAACCGGCTTTTAATAATTCTAGAAGATAAGCTTAATAACCTGTAAGGGAAGAAAAATTAAAATTATACCCTAAATAACTTATTACTAATTTTATGTCCTCGCGGACATAGGTGTGATAATGCTGTGCTACTTCGCAGCAGGCAAGCCTCTGTAGCCATGGGCTGTAACAGAGTATTTTTCCATCCTTAACGCTACGAGTGCACAAAACTTTGCTGGTGTGGCTCTCACCAGCTGCTGCAGAGAGCTTCTCGATGGCTGAGGCCTTGGAATTGGCAGAGGCGAAGTACCATACATACAGACAGCTGTTGGATGAGAGGTTTGTAAGGACACTACCTAATAATAGTTAAGCTTAGCTGAAATTTCCCTTAAGGACTTCTCAGATTAATCTAAGCTGCGTGTCAGGTACACATCAGCTGACTAAAAATAATGAGTAAACCTACAGTAATATATTTAAGAGACTGCGCAGATGCTATAATGATAGGCCTGCCCTCTATATGCAGGGCTAAGGGGGTCTATGTGCTAGAAGCGATTTGGGTAGCTTATAGCGCTGGGTCTCGTCGATATCATAGTCCCCAAGGGCAGTTATGAGAGGATTTGTATGTTCCTCGTTTGAATCACGAAAGTGTTGGGTTTCTTTTTCGAATGACTTCTTTAAGCATTTCTTGTTTCAATTCTGCATGCAAGTATCTGATAGGGAAATATCTGGATGCATTTGCTGCCATTCTTAGGCATTTATTTTGCACCANGCGATTTGGGTAGCTTATAGCGCTGGGTCTCGTCGATATCATAGTCCCCAAGGGCAGTTATGAGAGGATTTGTATGTTCCTCGTTTGAATCACGAAAGTGTTGGGTTTCTTTTTCGAATGACTTCTTTAAGCATTTCTTGTTTCANGTTTGAATCACGAAAGTGTTGGGTTTCTTTTTCGAATGACTTCTTTAAGCATTTCTTGTTTCAATTCTGCATGCAAGTATCTGATAGGGAAATATCTGGATGCATTTGCTGCCATTCTTAGGCATTTATTTTGCACCACCTGCAGTGAATGTAAGTGAGTTTGTGCGCAGTAAGCCCACGTTGGAGCTGCCTAAGTGATAATGGGTCGGATCATAGTCTGATATAAACAAATCCCACTTTTATGCGACAAGCCTGAATCGCGGTTAATAAGTGGTTATAAGGCTGACATGCACCCATAGGAAAGATTTCGCTTGGCCTCTACATGGCGTCGCTATGTCAGCCTTCTATCCATAATAAGGCTGAGCTATTTCACTTTGTCTTTAAAGAAAATATTTTCCCCGAAAAGAGTGANGCGATTTGGGTAGCTTATAGCGCTGGGTCTCGTCGATATCATAGTCCCCAAGGGCAGTTATGAGAGGATTTGTATGTTCCTCGTTTGAATCACGAAAGTGTTGGGTTTCTTTTTCGAATGACTTCTTTAAGCATTTCTTGTTTCANAGTATTTCTTGTTTTAATTCTGCATGCAAGTATCTGATAGGGAAATATCTGGATGCATTTGCTGCCATTCTTAGGCATTTATTTTGCACCACCTGCAGTGAATTTAAGTGAGTTTGTGCGCAGTAAGCCCATGCTGGAGCTGCGTAAGTGGTAATGGTAATGGGTCGGATCATAGCCTGATATAAACGAATCCCACTTTTCTGCGACAAGCCTAAATTGCGGTTAATAAGAGGTTATAAGGCTGATGTGCGCCCAAAGGAAAGATTTCGCTTGGCCTCCACATGGCGTTGCTATGTCAGCCTTCTATCCATAATAAGGCTGAGCTATTTCACTTTGTCTTTAAAGGGAATATTTTCCCAGAATAGAGTGAGCTGTAGAGGATGGGGGGGTGATGGCATGTGAAAACTACCGCCTCACATTTACCCACGTTTATTTTTATTCACCACAGGCGAAAATAATTTTTGAGTTGAGTGAGCTTTGCCTGGCTAGACCAATTGGCAAGTTCAGCATTGTGGGACCTTGTATGGATGACTGCGTCATCTGCATAAACGCCTAAATTGATATGCCAATTAGGGGTGTGCGGAATAACGTGGGTATATATGTTATATAGGACTCGCCCTAGAATGGTACCATTGTTGCATAATCTCAGTATAATCTTGGTCATGGTAGGTCATATTTTACATTTTAGTAAACATTTTAGAACCTCAATATAATTATAATTTTCTTCTTCTTCTTCTTTTGTGGCTTGGGCATCTTCAGCATGTTCCATTATCCATTTTTCTCAGGGTCTTCCTACATCTCTGATTTTATATAATTTTTATTCAGTACCATAAAATATTCTTGAAATATTAATTTCCCTCCAATTAGACCTTCTTGGATTTTTATAGTCTGCTGAATATTGTAAGAAAGGGACTCCTGATACTGTAATAATACCATATCAGTCGGGCATCAATTAATTGTATCCAACATTAGCAAAAATATTTTATAGCATTCAACACCTTTTCTCACTTGCTAAACCAAGCAATATTGCAAGTTATCGTAACAATAGAAATTTTCTTTTGAATTCTAAAGCATACTTTTAAAAGATGGAAATTGAATCCTATAACTCTAGCTCTGAATCCTTTATATCTATGGTAAAGATAGATTTCTTTTAATTTTCTCCGCAAATTTGAAAGGTAAAAGTTATGGCAGTTTATTTCTAAATTGTAGTATTAAAGATAACAGTAAAACTTTGAAACATAATATTTTAGATAATGTCAGATTGATGGAGATATGTTTGAAAATAAATACACTAAGGTTGTTCCGAGAGTTGTGAACTGGCGACACTGTGCCAATTCTATGGAAGCAACTGTGACTGTCATCTAAAGATAACCTGCGGTTGTTTTACGTTACTAAATTCCATAACAATTGTCTTTTGCTTGCTATAAAAGTTGAACTTTAGTGGTGTTACAATATTGGATGACAATGTATTGTTAAAAACTAGGCAAAGGATTGCTATTGAATTTTGTGTTAAGTTTCACAGAAGTTGTCAGGTTACATTTGAGATGATTAAACAAGCATCAAGAAACAGTGGTAAGATAGATGAGTCAAAATTTCCAATGCTTTCATTGTTGCCAGGCATTTCTTCTTCAAGTTAAAAAAAATTGTGAATTCTTGAACAGAATAATTACTGTTGACGAGTCCAGGATCAGACATTACGATACTGAATCAAAGCAGCAGTATAGCATTATAGAAACTGTGTCTCATTGCCTCTGAAGAAATCTAGGTTTTTTTGTTTTTGATTTGCATGGAATAGTACTGCAGCACTTGGTTCCAGTGAAACAAACGGTAAATAAAGATTATTCTGTTTATGCTGTACAAGTTAATATCAGGAATTAAATTTGCAAAAAAATGTATATATATCTGAACTGCTTTTTGAACAATGTTTTTTCCTTCAGGATAACGTTACGTCACATGTGGCGTGACAGACTATGTAAGATTTGGAGAAAATTTGTGGGAGGTCTGAATATCCTCCATGCAGTCTAGACATTGCATCCTGCAATTTCTGGTCTTTTCCAACACTTTAAGGAAAAAGTTAAAATTAAGGAAGTTTAGCTAGGACCAGGAAGTAAAAGATGCCACATAGTTTACATTGACTCCCAGAAAATAGTCTGCAACATGGGTTTGAAAAACTAGTGCATTACTGGAAATAGTTGATAGAGTGTAAAGGTCTCCATTTCAAAAACAAAACTCTCGCCGAAGCTCCTACTGACTCGGATTCCAACATCTCAGTCCACGAACTTCCAGAACTGTTCTCATATTTTATAACAGTATTACTCCTCACAGTAGTGTTTAATCATTCCAGTCATAAATAAAAATGTTGTATTTTGATATTTTTCAGTACTCGTCAGTTTGTTGTTTGTTCCTGTTAATGAGATATACTTGTGCAGGTAATTGAGGTATAGTCGGTTCACGACTGGAAGAGACTTTCTTGAAGCCCTGCTAAAGATCTAATTTCAAGCCCATTTCGTATCCTTCCGCCAAAGGCAAACAAACATTGCCATGTGACTGCCACGTGGCAGTCACATGGCAATGTTAACATGCAATGTTTACATTCCACTGTGTGTGTGTGTACATGTGTTCATACATGCACGTACCCATTATAAAAGTCATGTATATATTATTAATGGATATTCCACAAGCGTAAAGTTTTTAATCTTGAGAATTTCACACAAAAGAATATGCGATGCCAGCGAAAAACATTTCATTCTATAAACCCAAAATGCGAGTATTTTGATGAATCGATAGTTGTTGTCTATTTAAAATCGATTGTTAGTGACTTTCAATAAATTCCCGTGCATCGAAGGCAAGATCATCAGTATTGATCGAAATTGCTACAGACGTTAAAATGGCCTGATGGTAGACTGAGTTGGATGTTTCGCGCAATTGTAAAACGTTATTTAAAAATGGTTGTGACGGTTTTCGACAGGACGGCAGAGTTTGCGAGTGAAGGATTCTACGTCTTCGACAATGTGAAAACAATTCTTATGTGCAAATACTGCAACGTTAGAATAGAGTTTCAAAGGAAAGACACATGCACGAAACACATAAAAACAAAAGGAATCATTACATCAAGAAAGTGAGCACAAATTAAAATCATACGTTATTAAAAACCAAATAATAAAGAGCGGATATTAGTAAAACAAGACAAATAAATGAATTATTATAGGTTAAACGAGATAATCGCACAAATTCTCTGGCACGTGTGTCAACAACACAAGGACTACGAAGGTTAGTAAACAAATGGCCGTGCTACTTTCACATGGAGCGTGATCATGTGAGTATACAAGAAATGTTGAAATCTAAATACGTTAGCATCACGTCATTAATAATTGTCATAATAAGATACAATTCTTTTCGACGCCTATTTGTAAGTGATAAATTAACAATTACGTTAAAACTTTGGAACTATTTCTTCTCTTTGTTCTAGCAACCTAACGGCATAACTGTATCCGCGCTCACCGCTGTTTGTAATGTTATAGGCATGTCGCTAACGGCTAGGGTGTTTTTTCAAAGGTTGATTTTCAAAAGTTTCTTCCAGTCGTGAACCGACTGTAGAAACTAATCATAATGTCACTGTATAGAAAACTGCTTTGTTTATAGATTCCTTGTTACTAGTAAAACATTTTTGTCATGTGACATTTTTGCATTACTGTTTTTCAGATATCAATTGGTCTACGCAATGATGTCAGCTCTAAAATAATAATGCAATCTCACAAGTGCTCATCCATTGTGCAGACATTTTCACGTTTGTTTGGAGACAAAATAGCTGGTCATCTTGCACCTGTGTGTCATGAATTGATACGATACAAGTTGACAGGTCACATTGGCAAATTCTCACATACACAGAGGCACTTGCAGTTCATTTACGTGAACAGGAGACTTGTGCTGAAGACCAAGCTGCACAAACTCGTCAATGCACTGCTGACAAAAAGCTACATACTTAAACCGAACGGACCATGGAAGAACTCACCAATTTCAAAAAACGTAAACTCTGCTTTCTGGCTTACCTTTCCTCCACGTGAAAAGAGAAACAAATTTGCTGTTTTTGTTTTGAACATAGAGTGTGCACCTGCAAGTTATGACGTCAGCTTTGAACCAAAGAAAACTTTGATCGAGTTTGTTGACTGGGATGTAGTCCTGAAGCTCGTTGATGAAGGTGTTAGAAAATTTTTGGCTGAGGAATCTATAGGTTTGGTTGATGACAGTCCTCCTAATTTGACAATCAAAAACCATAGCCAGCTATCTGTTATTCGGGAAATGGAGCAGCTGGAGAAAGAATGTGCATTGGCCTCTGCAAACATGCCAAATTCCACAGGCAAGGGTAATGATGTCTCCAAATGTGTTGTTGGAGATGAAATGAGGAAGACTTCAGTGGCGATTCAAGGTGTGCATGGTTTGCCAGCTTGGAGAAAGAAATCCGTATCTGAGCAAGCTATCCCAGTATGTACCATTTCAGACAAACAGCAAGAAGCTTCCAACCCCTTAAAATATTGTTGCACTCGGACTGTCACATCAGCAGAACATTCAGAATGCCTTACTGAGGACCCATTCCCAACCACTTCCAACTTCTCTGATGTAACAGCAAAACAGACGGAAAGTAAACGTACAGATGTGAATTGCTCTTCAGAAATGTGCGATCCATTTCTTCCACCTCCATCAAAAATGCCTCGAAGAAGATTTAGTCATAAAGTTTTGTCTGCAAAAAGCACAGATTCTGAAGACCCCATTGCTACTACCCAGCAGAAGCATAACACCGGGTGGCATGCAAATGGTCAGAAGCGCAAATTTGTAGATGCACACAAAAATCTGAACATGACTAAGGGAAAGTTAAAAAACTTTTCATTCAACTCAAGAAAAAAAAATGTTCTAAATATGAAGCATAAATCAAAAAACTTTGGTGTACAGCATAATGTTTCAACTCGAAATGATGTTAAGAAAAAAAAGATTTCATGTACCCTAAACAACTTTTCATACTGTACTCCAAATAACAAGCACATTATAAAACAACAGACTGAAGACTTTGGTATGGAAGCAATTGCTAGCAGTTTTTCAGGGGATTATCAGTCTGGTGTAGAGTTCAGTAGCACTATGCCAGTGTCTAGGAAGGTTTCTCGTGTTAGCACACACAAACCTCCAGTCCTTTCAAAAAGTACTCAAAGTACTCAAACAGAGAATGGTCATAATGAAATTGGAGGCGAAATAGCCATAGACAATCTCTCCTCTGCAGTTTGTACACGTGACATAGGCATTAGTGCTTTGTGTGAAACATTTACCAGTGCTGCGGAACCAAAATTAATTTCTGGTGCTATGTTGAAAACAAACTCAGGACTCTGTGTACAGAAACCAAAAACTGTAATTAGTGATGTCCTAGAAACATGTTGTGAATCAAGTGATAAAAGCATTTTTGTAAATAACAACACTACAAGCAAAACTACCTCACTTAACTACACAAATTTGCCAAAGTCATGTTTGAAAAATAACATGCTACTAAAGCNACTACAAGCAAAACTACCTCACTTAACTACACAAATTTGCCAAAGTCATGTTTGAAAAATAACATGCTACTAAAGCAATCATTTTGTAATAAATTACTTGGTGCAAGTAAATCTGTATCATTTAACACAGGTCCTAAAAACACCTTAAATGCAAATACAATAAAATCTCTCGCTCAGGATAACAGACTTCTGTGTTCACTAGATGACAAACAAGATTTTCATTTGCCATCTTCAGGAAATAAAAAGTTCTATATGACTAGCTCAGATTTTTTGCACACATTTAAAGCAGTGCAGAAGAAATCAGTATCATTCTTAGATAGTGACAACTGCAAGCCTAAGGATATCTATAAAAATCTGCCAAGTTTACTGTTGAATAATAATTCTTATGATTGTGTTAAAAATATCTCAAATGTATATGAAGTGAACAGTAAATATTTTATTATTAATGAAAATTCTGCAAAACGTGGAACAAAATTGGAAACAAAGTGCACACTGTTTGGTCATTCAGATGTAGATAAAAGTATTAGTAGTATTCCAGAGGATGTTTTGCATGTGCATGACAGTATACAGAACAAAAGTTCTGATGATCAGCAAAATAAAAATTTGATGGGAAAGAAAACACAATTTCAGTTCAGTTGTGCTAAAAGTGGTGAGTCAAGATCATCATACCAAACACCAGAAACACCAATTTATGTTACTGCTGTGACTAACATTTCTACAGATGATGAGATGTTGTCAGTTAGTTCTGTACAATTTAACAATTTAGGCACAAATGTCNCAGATGATGAGATGTTGTCAGTTAGTTCTGTACAATTTAACAATTTAGGCACAAATGTCATGATTGTTCAAAAAGAAACTGACTGTCATTCCACCTCTGAAGAAACTCGTGTAAATGCAGAGGCACATGTTCCACCATGTTCATCTGCTGCCAAAACTGAAATGGAAAACATTGTCACGTTGTCAGATGTTGAAAGTTGTANCATGTTCCACCATGTTCATCTGCTGCCAAAACTGAAATGGAAAACATTGTCACGTTGTCAGATGTTGAAAGTTGTAAGCAAGTGATATCACCAAGCTGTCATTCTGACAGCGTGACTTATCACAAGCTCAAGGAGACAACTACATGTGCAGGAAATGAAAGAACTACTTTAGATTCACCTACTTGCAATGATAGCATCAGACATCTTGAAAGTTGTAGAAGTTCTACAGGAGACAGTATCTCTTGTGGACAGATTTGTATTTCACCTACGCAGGAATTGGACTCTCCAATTNTAGAAGTTCTACAGGAGACAGTATCTCTTGTGGACAGATTTGTATTTCACCTACGCAGGAATTGGACTCTCCAATTTGCGGATGTGACATCAGTGTAAAAGAAAATGACATTTTAGAGTTGTCTAGTTCTGGTGGTCATAAACAGTCTAGTAAAGGATTCCATTCACAAATCAGCTCCCCATATTTTAATTGTAATGGTAACAAAATTGTCACAATACATAACAGTAGTAGCAGCAGCAGCAGCCATAAAAGTAAAGTTAATTTTGACAATGGTGCCAGCACAGTTCTTTGTAGCAAGGAAGGTGATTCTTGTAATAAAAATACTGAAAACAGGTCAGTGAGTATGGAAAGCCAGTCTTCTGTTGGTTTGGAAAGCCATTGCAGTGGAGTTGATGTTGTTCACAACATTAATGGTGCCACTGTACAGGATGAAGGATGTAATACAAATCATGAAATATCACACACAAGTCAGGGAAATCAAGATATGACTACCTCCAAACCCTTTGGAAATCAATCAGAAGTTTTAGTTAGCAATGACTGCATTAACATTAATGGTGATATCACTAAAGAACCATCAGATGAGAAGGAAAGCAGTGCAGAGACTCAAATTAGCCAGACGTGCTACTCTTTGTATAATATTTGTGAACGTTTTCGTGGTGGCCATAGCGAGGAAAAGAACAGTAGGGCCTCAGATGTTGTTGGTGTTCGTAAAGAAAGTGACAGTGAATCCCGGGCAGCCTCAGTGTCCTCGCAGGTTCTGATTGAAGTAACTGACGTGGCATTGCATAATTTGAATGCTAGTGTTGAAGATTCAGGTGAACTACAGACTTATTGTGACAGTAGCTATATTAGTGAGCAGACAGCACATGCATCAAAAAAACATCTTGGTGTGCAGAACATTACCACAGATAATGTTTCTGGACTCAAACATTGGGCTGAAGCTTTTGATGAAAGTGGAAGAAAATTCTACATTCACACTAGGAGTGGCATCACATCTTACGAGCAACCTGTACCAACACAGGAGCAAGTTTCTTTCAAGATGACAGAGAGGTATGAATTTTTGCCTAAAGGAATGTCTCCCATTCTCCAGCTGCCAACCGGTAAAAGCAGCGAGGCCCCTTGTTTGGCTTCAGAGCCTTGTCAGATACTGACTGAGGCAGTTTCCAAGAGTGGTCAGCTGCAGGATGAACTATCCACAGTGAAATGGGATGTATTAGCAACAGAGAAACCAGGTATGGCCAAGTTGTTGAGAGTATGATTGTTTTTAATGTTTTTCCGCCTTATGCATGGATCTATTTGTGGGCACATATTGTTGATACCACTAACTATGTAGGTTTGGTTGGAGATGCTTATAATGTTGGTCATTGTGAGTAATTGCAATGAGGAAATTGCTATGAATTTCTTCAGCAAGGAAACAATATTATTGCCTTTTGTTTGATGCTATGTGCAGATACCAGCAGTGCTGAGTTGATTGATCAGCTGATGTGTAGTGCGGACAGGCGTATGGCCTATTGTGAGCAGGATGTCCCTAACACCTCTGTGACTGACAAGTATGCCATTAAGGTTTACAGCGTTATGTTTCCGTACTCACTTACCAAAGAGGCTCTTACAGCTGCCAGGGTAAGTAAAACATATTTGTAAGCACAATTCTTGATTTTNCGTACTCACTTACCAAAGAGGCTCTTACAGCTGCCAGGGTAAGTAAAACATATTTGTAAGCACAATTCTTGATTTCGAAACTGTTTTTGTGAATAACATAAAGTCACTACATTACTTTTTAAAATAAAATGGACACACATGTTTATGAAAATTATTGAGACAGTTATCTTTTTTATGTGTATAAATCTATGAAGGGGGGGTGTGTGTGNCACACATGTTTATGAAAATTATTGAGACAGTTATCTTTTTTATGTGTATAAATCTATGAAGGGGGGGTGTGTGTGTGTGTGTGTGTGTGTGTGTGTGTTTTATATATATAAGATAAAATTGAAAGGAGAATGTTGTTATTTTCAGGTATAGAGTTACTTGAAATGTAAAATTGTTTCCAAGCATCTTTTACGTGTGGTTTTATGTTCATATTTTACACGTAAAATTTGTCAACCTTATTTCGTCAGGTAGACGAGCTGTAACAAGTGGCAACTGCGACAGAACAATTTTGGTGCGCAACTTAGAACTACAGGAAGCTGTTAAAAAGCTGACAGGATTTGTATAAAAACTAAATATAGTACTCTGTGTATGAAAATCATAGCACTTTGTCTATTGAAGAAGCTGTCTGTGACTGTGTAGACGAGTCGAGGTGAGGTGTTAAAGTATCATCAAAAAGTAAATATAAATAACCGAAGGTCGAACTTAAGAATTATAGAAGGGAGTTGACAAAATGGTTGGGGTTCTGGAGCCAGTTTTCTAAAATCTGTGAAGACGTTGAACTAGATGACACAGATAAGTTTCAGTATCTTATTCAAGTCACAGTATCTGGTTCTAGAGCCCGAGAAGTTGTGGAAAGCTTCCCTCTGATGAGAAAAAGTTATTGCAAGCCTGTAGAGTGTCTGAAATGTAGGTTTGGTCGTGAAGACATGTTGATTGAGGTGTGCATACGCAAACTTTTAAATCTCACCATACAAAGCATGTCTGACAACTACCAGCTGTCTTTCTTGCATGTCAGTTGGAAACAAAACTTACGGCTCTTGAAACTCTGGGTGTTGCATCAGACAAGTATGCTGCCATGTTGTTGTGGAATCCTGCTTGACTGAGGACCTACTGCATGCCTGGCAACGTAGTGTAATTGGATATCAAGGTGAAAATAAGTTAACGGAATTCTTAGAAAGGAAGTTGAACAAGAAGAGCGAATCAGCATTCCAGTGAAGGGGTTCAACATAAGTAGCGGTAGTGACAGTAAATTGAAGATGGTAGGTGGTCTTACTGCAATGGAAGCAAGCTCTGCCACTGCTGCAGGTTTGGTAAACACAAAAGGTAAGATCAGTGCTGCAGTATGAATTTTTTGCCAAGGTACCCATTTTTCTGGGGATTGTTTCAAAGCACGGCAAATGACTGTTGTTGAAAAATGCCAAATCGTAGATAAAAACAAGTGTGGTTTTGTTTGTTTAAGAAGTGGCCATACTGCAAAAAGGTGTAAAATGACTTGTATGGTCTATGGTGCCAAACACATATCACTTATGTGCCCTAAGCTTGAACAGGTTAAAACTGAACCTCCTGGAAATTATTTTGTAGATAACGAGTAGAAAACATTAGCCAACGACTCTTCACCTGATACTCTGTTGCAAACGCTTATTGTTACAATAAAAGGGAAGACAGGTAAACGACAAATAAGAATTCTTATTGACATAAGCTCTCAGCATTCTTACATTACCAAGGAATTTGCAGCTGAAATGGGATATCAGTCAACAGGAGAAGAACAGTTAATGCATGGTCTTATTGGTGGCCATAAGTCTAGTACGGTACATCACACTCGTTTTTGTGTCACACTTGGAAATATTTGTAGTAACTATGTTTGCAATTTTTGTGTTCTTAATCAGGATATAATTTGCTGCTCTATACCTACAGCTGATAGAAAAAATTCAGAAAATACTAAAAGAAATTGTGGTACCTGACTGTGATCAAGTAGATTTGGTTGATCTCAAGGGACATATCAGATATCTACAGAAGCTGTGTGAGGACCTCTGGAAGAGATTCTACAGCGAATATTTGGGACAACTTGTTTCAACACACCGGTCCAAGGGTGGGAGTTCCATAATGGTGTGTGAAGTGGTATTTGTCGGAAGTGATCAAGAAAAATGTCTGGACTGGCCATTGGCTGTTATCGAAGAGTTGATTCCTGGATGAGATGGGCNGTCGGAAGTGATCAAGAAAAATGTCTGGACTGGCCATTGGCTGTTATCGAAGAGTTGATTCCTGGATGAGATGGGCTCCCAGGGTTGTGCGATTAAGGATGGCATCTGGTGTGCTCACAAGACCTGTTCAGCAGGTATATCCACTTGANGGGCTCCCAGGGTTGTGCGATTAAGGATGGCATCTGGTGTGCTCACAAGACCTGTTCAGCAGGTATATCCACTTGAGGGAATATGTGAAAAAATGATTAACAGTAATGAAAGTGCAAGCGTTTCGATGAATATCCACAGACAGGATCAAATTGAACGACTTGAACAGCAGCAAGAGGATAAAAGGTCAGGAGTGTGCCAAAAGATTGTAGTACCATCTTGATACAAAACATAAGAACTGAGAACAGTGTCAGTGACTGTATGCCTTCTTTTCTGTTTCTTGTAAATTTGATTTGTTTGTTGAGTCAGGGACTCAAGGTGGGAGGATGTTGCGAATAGCATAAAGTCACAACATTATTTCTAATATGTTTATGAAGATTGTTGAGATGGTCATCTTTTTATGTATATAAATCTATAAAGTTTTTTCCTGTTATTATTATTTTTTTGTTAGATATAATTGAAAGGAGAATGTTGTTATTTTGTGGTGTAGAGTTACTTGAAATACGAAGTTGTTTCCCAGCACCTTTTAAGTGTGGTTTTATGTTCATATTGTGCACATAAAATTTGTCAACCTTATTTCATCAGGTAAACGAGCTGTGACACCTGTCATTCCTAACAGAGAAAATTATTTTACAAGATTAGTGTTACAGTTCTGATATTAAAAGATCAGTTTTAGTCAAATGGTTTCTGTTGTGCAGTATAAGTGAACTTGTACATCCTGATTACAGAAACACATTTGTACGAAAGTACAGGAAAATTGCAAAATGGTTCTGTTCTGTTTGTTAAGGCACTGCTTTGTTTTCTGTGCTTGAGCATGACAAAGTAATGTCACTTGTCACAGGATTTCTCACATTGAACAGTAACATTCTCTTTTATTCACATTTAAATAAAATTCTAACAGGATTCAAGTTTCCGCAATGCTTATCTTTTGTTACAGTGTGATCAATGAACATTTTGAAATTTTAGAATAAAAAAAGAGCAATGGGGTGTGTTTATTTTACTGAATCAGTATGGTACATATCTGCTACATTAATGTGTAGTGACTGCTAAATAAGTGTGTATCTGTATGTGTATGCATGCAAGAGATAGTTCTCTGATCATTGTGTTTATAGTCTACAAGTAAGTGAACCCAAATTACTGTTTCATGTGAAAACAAAGTTACTTATTTCAGAGGATTTGTTTTATAAAAAAAACACACTTTAGATGACTTGGGAGCGTACAACATTCAAGCTATGTTGCATTTTGGAAAAACTTGTTAAGTATATGCCTAAGACTTCACAATAAATGATGCCATTGCTAAAAGTCCAATGGTTCTGTGCTGCATGGCAAAAAGACTACATATCAGTTTAGTTTCCTTGATAATAATGCATTGGTCTGCATCTCAATGTTGTCCTATNGCATGGCAAAAAGACTACATATCAGTTTAGTTTCCTTGATAATAATGCATTGGTCTGCATCTCAATGTTGTCCTATCAGGATTTTGGCTTCTGTGTACACTGTGTTGTCAAAGTCACTGGAAACACATCGTATGTTGGTTCCAAAGGCACCCATGCAACTAATTTGTGGTTGGTCTTTTTGCTGTTATTACAGCATTACATTTTTACAGTACGTTCTCCACCAAATTTCGGTACACAGCTGGCAGTATTTGCTTCTGTTGTTTGTGTAGCATGGGGAATATTAGACATTATCTGTTGGTTGTGTGTGTCTGTTGTGGAAATAATGCTCCAGCTCATATAAATGTTTTTTTTTTTTTTGTCCTGTTGGGGCTTTGAGCAGACCAGTTAAGCAGTCTCACTTGATGGTATACAAACCACAAAATGCACTTTACATTTTTATATGTAGGGACAGGAGAATTATTGTTCTCATAATCAATCCATCCATCAGTCTATCCGTACATTTATGCACACATGCATTCTTACACATATCCAACAAACATGTGTAAGTACATACACTACACTCATACCTACATCATAGGTGCCGACTTCTTGTTTTCCGAAGGGTGGCAAGTCTCAATCTTTGTGTGACCAAATTGATGCACACACTTTCTCCCTCCATCTCTCCCTCTCTACCCCTCCCACTCTCCCTCTCTCTCTCTCTATCTCTCTCAAAAATAAATGAGGTAAGCAGTTTACCATGCATTATACATACTTGTTACAAACTGAAGTAGCGACCGACCACTGCCTATCAATCCGGGAGGGGAGGAATGTAACGCCTCTGTTGGCCAAAAAGTGGCANGCATGGCAAAAAGACTACATATCAGTTTAGTTTCCTTGATAATAATGCATTGGTCTGCATCTCAATGTTGTCCTAACAGGATTTTGGCTTCTGTGTACACTGTGTTGTCAAAGTCACTGGAAACACATCGTATGTTGGTTCCAAAGGCACCCGTGTAACTAATATGTGGTTGGTCTTTTTGCTGTTATTACAGCATTACATTTTTACAGTACGTTCTCCACCAAATTTCGGTACACAGCTGGCAGTATTTGCTTCTGTTGTTTGTGTAGCATGGTGAATATTAGACATTATCTGTTGGTTGTGTGTGTCTGTTGTGGAAATAATGCTCCAGCTCATATCATAAATGTTTTTTTTTGTCCTGTTGGGGCTTTGAGCAGACCAGTTAAGCAGTCTCACTTGATGGTATACAAACCACAAAATGCACTTTACATTTTTATATGTAGGGACAGGAGAATTATTGTAATCAATCCATCCATCAGTCTATCCGTACATTTATGCACACATGCATTCTTACACATATCCAACAAACATGTGTAAGTACATACACTACACTCATATCTACATCCATAGGTGCTGACTTCTTGTTTTCCGAAGGGTGGCAAGTCTCAAACTTTCTGTGACCAAATTGATGCACACACTTTCTCCCTCCATCTCTCCCACTCTACCCCTCCCACTCTCCCTCTCTCTCTATCTCTATCTCTCTCAAAAATAAATGAGGCAAGCAGTTTACCATGCATTATACATACTTGTTACAAACTGAAGTAGCGACCGACCACTGCCTATCAATC